>AAPY01534785.1:0-13284 GCA_000181375.1 Tupaia belangeri
AGGTGCTGGACTCCCACATGGCCGACCACAGTTTGAGTCCTAGCCTGGCGGTTTGCTTTCTCACTTTCTCTCTCTCTCTCTCTTTCTCATCCTGTCCCTCTCTAGTCAAATTAAAATAAATAAATAACATTAAATAAAATAATTCTTTAAAAATAAAAAACATAGTCAGAGGTAGCCAAATGGACTGTAAATTGGATGCTGAATCATTTGTCCCAGAAACTTTTGCAAAATTGCCCTTGTTTGGTAAGAGGAATGAGCAAGAGCCCCACTGTGGAGAAAGACACTGTAAAGATTTCCGGGACATTTTTCTGCTAAAGTTTCAGCTCACTTTCTCACAAAGCCCTCATAGTAAGCTGATACTATCATTCCCGGTCTCTCCTAAAAGGCCACAAACAAAAAGCCTTAGCAACCCCAGAAACTGTTGCCATGACCTTTGCTTTTGACCAATCCATTTTTTGCTTTGCCTGGCCCACTTCCACCTCTTGGTAGGCCTTGCTTCGAATGTGCTTTGTCTTTAGGATCTCCCTAATAAAAGCATGTGTCACCTTCTGTCATGATTCTTTATGGAAATGCTTCAGGATCTTGATCCCACTGATAGACACTCCCCAGTGGAAGGTCTGCTCTTTATTGGAGCTGATCTGGGTGCGATGGTTGGGCACTATTGAGCAGAAAGTTTGCTTAACTTTAAGTTTTCAGTCAGAATTGTGTAAGTTGAAGCAACTGAAATATTTGTGGTGCTGAATATTGTTTATGCAGTGAATTGTCAGTCTTTTTCAATTAGGGCACGGATAAGATTGATTTTTTTTTTTCCTTACAAATTGATGGAGATGATCTGCCACTGCAGATGTTATCAACATTGTCTCACTTCTTTTTCCCCATTGTTCAGAGGCACATGTGCTCATTTATATTTGTGTGTGTATGTATGTGTGTATGTGTGTGTGTGTGTGTGTGTGTGTGTGTATATATATATATAGAGAGAGAGAGAGAGAGAGACAAAGAAAGAGAGAGTCTGTCTATGGGATACAGTCACGCTGCAATCCCTTCTCCATTTATTCCTCATTTTGGCACTTACTCTGAGTGTTTCTCAAGCCACAGGTCAAGGGTGTAAACCACATAGTCAACCATGTGGGATTCAGCCACCTGAACCACCAGGCCACGAGCTGGCCCTGTCTTGTCCCTTTTTAAGACAAGTTATTCATTTGTAAACTGGTTGCTGACAGAATCCATTCCCTTGTGGACAGAACTCACTTTGACTAGCTTCTTCAAGGTATTAGGAAAGATCTCCACTACTTCACATCTCTGATCCCAGAAAAGAACTAAAGCCCCTTTTAAAAAGCTCACTTGATTGATAATCTTTCTTTTGATGAACACAAAGTTAAATCTTAATTACATATGCAAAAATTCCTTCACTTTTGCCGTACAGCATAATCACAGCATGAAAGTCCTGTCATATTCACAGGTTCCACCCACACTCAATGGGGGAGGATTATACAAGAGCAAGGGTCATTAAAAAATCATCTTAGATTTTTGCTTCATACATTCTCTACCAATATCACCTCTGTAGGAGCTTCCTATTGCTGTTTTTTTTTGTCAAAAAGAAAAAACTGACACAACTGCAGTGTCTTAAGACAGAATGTGATCTCTTGTAGGTCAGTACACTAAATGTCCTAAGGTGGGTCAGGACACCACGTGGTAAGGGAGCAGGTGCTCATATCTGTGTCGTCTGTGTCTCTCTCTGGCTCCACTCCCTCTTAAAGCCACCAGTACTCCATCATGGAGATGTCATCCTGACAACTGTCCCTAGTGCTAATCACTTCCCAAACTCCCCACCTATTAATCCCATAGTCAGATTAAGTCACTAGACTCTTAATGCCATCACAACAAAATGTTAACACACACACACACAAAAACTTGAGGAACATGTTAAAACTATAGCAATATAAAGCCAGCACAGACAGAAAGGGAGATAGGCTTCTATGAGGGAGGAATTCTTGGGCCAAGCATGGAGGAATGCTCTCATTTCTACTCACATCCTTCTGAGCAGCACCTAGGCTGTTGGCCATACCCTACAGGAAGACTGAGAAATATACTCTACATATGAACCCCGTGGAGTGGAGAGAGGAATAGACTGCAAAGGGCACCACAAAAGCTCTGGAGCTCGTTGTTCTATTCCTTGATTGTGATGTGGGATTCACGAATGTTATATATATGGCAAAACTCATTAAGTGGTACCCTTTAAACATGTGTGGTTTCTTGCATATCACTCACACTTCCATAAAGCTATGAAGATATGAAGGGGGAAGAAGACGTGTATTCCTTGAGGAAAAGAAATTAAGTTTTATGAACAGCCGGCCAGTCTCTCTCACAGTTGCATATATTTATAAATGTTTTTCCAAATTTTCCATTCTTAGATAGTCAAATAAGCCTGAGCAGCGGGGACACTGTCTGGCTTCTCAGAATTGGCCAAGGTCTCCCTTATCTCTAGATTGTACGTGCTTTCAATTTTCTAGATTTTTTTTAAATGCAAGATTGTTAAAATTAATCCTTGCCTTTATTTCATACTGTTACTTGCTGGTTTGACACATTTTCTGTTTAGTCCATTTTATTATGTTAATATGGCAATTCCAGTCTTTTATGTCTTGTCAACAGATACCTTCTCTACTTCTAGCCTCATAAGAAGACATTTTTCTCTACTATCTGAAAACAAGCTGGCAAATATTTCTACAAAATGAACCCTAAAATAGTCCTGGATATATTTGTTTTCTCCCTCTCCCCTGGAATGAGACACTGGCATCACCAGTACTCAGTCCCCACTCAGCACCCAAAGTGTAGGACTTGCAGAGATCATGTGATACTTCCAGTTACAATACATCGGCCTTTGCAGTATGCTGGCTTTATTCCCCTTTTTAACACACATATTACCAATTCCCAGAGAATCTATCATGTCAACAACCAATGTTTATCAAATACTATGGGCCAAGCAGTCAGCAAAATCTATAAGCATTTTCTCATGTAATCTTTACAACTCAGTGAGGCAAGTACGATCGTTATCCCCACCTTACGGACGATCGGACTGAAGCATGGACAAGTTAAAGACACATCCATGCAGCCAGGAAGAGATAGAGCCAAGATTCAAAATCAAAGGGCCACCTTGAGGGTGCGCACCTGTGCTCCATACACCAGTAGCATGAGCGGCACTGGCAGACGTGTTAGAAATGCTGAATCAGGTGGTATAGTGGTTAAGGTGCTGGATTCCTACGTGGCTGACCATAGTTTAAGTCCTGGATCTGGTGCTTGAAACTCACACCATGTGCATGTCCAGAATCCCAGAAGGAGAGTAGAAAAGGGATTATGGTGTGGCCATCTCCTATGGGGTGTCAGGGCGGGGGGAGGATTTCTTGCTTTCTGTGTCTCTCCAGTGACCACATGTTCCCCATAGCAAAAACAAACAAACAAACAAACAAACAAACAAACAAACAAAAAAAAAACCCTCTGTTAAAAAAAAGAAGAAAAAACGAATATGTGAGAATCGATCACCTCTATCCCAGACCTGCTAAACTGGCATGTGCAATTTTTTTTTAAGAGGTTTTCACTATAGGGCACGTGCGTTCACCAGACAGACAGAGAAAGACAAAGAGACAGAAAGCAAGAAATCAACCCCCAGGGGGGATGGCCACGCCGCAATCCCTTCTCCTCCATTCTCCTCTCAGGATCTTGGGCACGCACACACACGCGCCCAGCATGAGTTTTAAACCACCAGGTCCGGGATGCAAACCATGGTCGACTATGTGGGAGTCCAGCAACATAGCCATTACGCTAACTGCTGGTCCCTGGCATGTGCATTTTATCAAGGTCCTCAATGAGTAAATGCACTAAAGTCAAGAAATGTTGTTCTACATCATACTTGGGACTTGTGGATCACGTGAGGTATGAACACTGTGCGTTCTGGCATGTTCATAAACACTGGTGCCTACTCAGTCAGATGATCAAGAGCTTAGCTTAGGACAGGGTTTAGGTTAGGGCTCTTCCCTCTTCATCTCTTAAAGGGCCAGTGAGAGTCTTGGGTTTTTTTCTTACATGGATACCTTCTTATTTCTTCTGTTCTAGAAGCAAGTAAGATTTTCTCTATATCCTTAGAATTCAGGAATTTCAGCAAGATATGTGTGTTTTCTCATCAATCATGTCTGGGACTTGGTGAGCCCTTTCAATTTGCAGACTCAAGATTTTTCTTCATTGCTGAAATGCTCTTCTAATTTGCTTAATTATTGCCTCTCCTCCATCTGTTTCTTTCGCACTTCTGGAACTCCTATTATGTGCTAGTTAGGTACCCTTGATGCACCCTCCAAGTGTCTTATCCCTTCCTTAGCGATTTCTCTCTCATTTTTGATCTGTGTTTTGAGATGACTCTTCAGTGTGATTTGCCAGACCATTAGTAAATCTCCTTCAATTTGTCTATTGAATTGTTTAGACAGAAAACCTCATTTTTAGCTCCAGAGGTGATCTGTGTGTGTTATTACTTACATCTCCTAGAGCATTCTTTCTTTGATCAGTATTTCATTTCTCTCCACAGTTAAACTTCACTGGCCATGTGCTCTGCTTGACCTTGCTCCCTTTCTGTGACTGCCAGGCCATCTGAGAGGTGTCCTGATGGTTCCTGTTCACTCCCTTGGCTTATGTCTGGGTGCCACAATGCTCCTTGAGCCAGCTCCTGCAGGAGGTAGAGTCTTTTTCCTTCTAAGAGTCTGCAGTGAAAAAGCCGGCAGGCTGCTAGGCCTCTCTGGGTCATCTGAGGGATGCCTGCTTGCTCTTCTGCATTGTTCCAGACTAGGGAGCAGAGAGGATTCTACCCACCAGGACAACTCCTCTAGTCTCCTGGGAGCCAAGGAGATGCGGCACACCAGTGTTGTACTAAGACATTGCCCGCGAGTCATGGATCTCTGAAGTAGAAGCCTTCACAGGATTCCTTGTTTATGCAAACCTGCCAGGGGTGGGGACTGTGGAAGGAAAGAATTCCCCCAGCTGGCTACCCCAGCCCAAAGAGTACAAAATTCTTTGTACTGTGGAGCTGGCTCTGGCTGTAGCAGTAATGCACTGCTCAAGAGAAACAAGAGCCTATATGATACCCATAGTTCAAATCCCCAGCTCGGTCAGCTTGAGACAGACCAGTCACACTTGCAGATGCCCAGAATCGGACAGGCTGGAGGCCTGGAGAAAGGGGATTACAGTTAGGCCAGACCCTGTGGCAGAAGCTCATCTTTCTCTCTCTCTCTTTCTCTTATGTGCACATGCATGCCACTACGAATAATGAAAGATGACAAATGAAACTATTTTTGCTTCAACTGTTATAGTCTAGAGCCTCAGACAGTTATTTGTCTCAGGAGAAGAAGGAAGACTGGTATTACAGTAGAGAAAAAAGGCAGTGTCCTTTCTTCACAGCTTCCTGATAAGCTTCCTCAGCACTCAGCACTTTTCTTTCTTAGAAAATAGAAATACTGGCAATAATCTAGCTGAAGAAGGATGGGTAAATACATGATAGTATATCCACACACAGAAGGCTGTGCAGTCCTAGCTGTGGTCACCCACCAATTGGAAACGTGCTCATTGACACTGCTACTTGGAGGCTGAGACCACAGGGAGGCCTATGTTCAATTCCAAACCCACTCTAAAAATCAAGCACAGGGCCAGCCCGTGGCGTGGTGTTAAAGTGGCTGGATCCCACATGGCTGACTGTGTAGTTTGAGTCCTGGACTCAGCGGCTTGAAAAACATATGCCGAGTGCAGGTGCATGTGTATCCAAAATCCCCAGAGGAAAGTGGAGAAGGGATTGCAGTCACCCCTGGAGAAAACTTTCTTACTTTCTCTCTGTCTTTCTCTCTTGTGTCTCTCATTAGTATATGCACACAGAGCAAAATTAAGGGAAAAAAAAAAAAAACCCAAGCACGTAGTCCCAGTTATTCAGAAAACTGAAGCAGGAGGATTACAACATAGTACAATCCAACTTAAAAAAAATAAATAAATAAAACTGTACAGTCACTACGAAGAATAGGGTAAATCTATTAGGCACTAGCCTATGATGCATAATACAACAGGGGGGGAAATTTTATAACATAATGTATTCCACAATTCTATTTTAGGAATATTTAATATGTGTATATGTATACGTTAAGGCTTTTTAAAAACTGTCACATACTTTTACATATTTATGGAGGGGTGGTATGATTTTTCAGTTCAAGGATAAAATGTGTAATGATCAAATCAGGGTGATTAGCATATCCATTATTTCAAACATTTGTCATTTCTTTGTGTTCTGAACATTCAAGGCCTTTCTTTCAGCCAATCTGGAAATACAATAGATTATTGTTAACTATTGTTATCCTGCTGTATTATATGATACTAGAACTTGTTCCTTTTATCTAACTTTGTGTGTGTTAACGTACACACACACACACACAGATTGCCATAGGGCACATACATTTGACACAGACAAAAAGTAAGAAATCACCCCCCCAGGGGGCATGGCCATACCACAATCCCTTCTCCTCCATTCTCCTCTCAGGATTTTGGGCATGCATGCACACCCACCCAGTGAGTTTTAAGCTGCCAGGTCCAGGATTCAAACTGCAAGTAAACAACATGGGAGTCCAGTGATGTTATTATTATGGCATCTGCTGGTTCCCCAATATATCTTTTTTTAAATTATTTTATTTTGATTTAATTTATTCATTTACTTATTTATTTAAATTTGACCAGAGAGGAACAGAGTGGGGGATGGAGAGAGAGTGAGAAAGCAAGCCACCAGGTCTGGGACTTGAACCATGGTTGGCTATGTAGGAGTCCAGCATCCTTAACCATCACACCACCTCTTGGCCCCAACAATATATCTTTATCCCTCATTCTTCGTACTATATCCAACCTCTAGCAATCACTATTATTCTCTGTATTCTATGAAGTCATCTTTAGTAGTTTCTACCTATGAGTGAGAAATGTGATATTTTTTATGTGCCTGGCTTACTTTGCTTGACATAAAGTCCACCAGGCTCTCCCATGTTGCCTCAAATGACAGGATTTCCTTCTTTTTAGTGGTCGAATGGTATTTCATTGTGTGTGTGTTTGAGTGTGTGTGACATTTTCTTTATCCATTCATCTTTCAATAGACACGCAGGTTGGTTCCGTATCTTGGCTATTGAGCTGCACTAAACACTGGAGTGCAGATAGCTCTGCAACATGCCAATTTCCTTTTCTTTGGAGAGCTTCCTAGTAGTGGGATTGCTGGATCAAATGGAACTCCTATTTTCAGTTTTGAGGAACCTCCACACTGGAAGTATTAATTTATACTTCCACTGACAATGTAAAGGAGTTCTCCTTTCTCTGCATTCTTCCCAGCATTTAATATTTTTGATAATAGCTATTCTAACTAGGATGAAGTGTTACCTCACTGTAGTTTTGATTTACGTTTCCCTGTTGATTAGTGATATTGAGCTTTTTTTTTTTTTTTTTTTAAATTTGCTTGTTAGCCAGGTGTATGTCGTCTTTAGAGAGATAACTGTTCCGGTCATTTGTCAATTTTTATTATTATTGCCAGAGGATGAATTTGCTCACCAAAGAGAGAGAGGGGGAGAGAGCAAAAGGGAGAGAAATAGTACCCCCTAATAGGGTGTCATTATGCCACAATCTTTTCCTCTACTTCTCTATTCAGTAAGGATCATGCATATGCACGCATGTGTGTGCATACACGTGCACACATGCACACATACACACACACAACTGGCTTGTTTTTTAAGTCACCAGTGCCAGGATTCCAACCACAGTTTGTCATGTGGGATCCAGTTTTCTATGTGCAACACTAAACTGCTATATATTAGGTCAACCCAATTTTCCAGTTTTTCAATCAGATTACTTGTTTTTTGCTGCTGAGTTGTTTGAGTTCCTTATATGTTCTTGTTGTTAATTCCCTGTCAGATAGATAGTTTGCATGGCAGTGGGACTGGAATACTCAATGGCCCGGCCTTATACATGGCTGGCTGTTGGTGCTGGCTATTGACTAGTGGCTTAGCTAGCATTGTCAACCACAGAGCTTCAGTCCTACTTCACATGGCCTCTCCTTGTGGCTTGGGCTTCTCCCAACTTGAAGACTCCCTTCCAAGAGACTGAAAGTAGAGTGCTGTTGTCTCTACAGCCTAGGTTTGAGAGTTCCAGAAGGTTTAATTTCACCATATCCCATGGGTTAAATGATAAAGACAACCAAGATGGAAGAGGAGGGCAAATCATTTCCATCTCCTGATGTCAGGAGCATCATGTACATACAGGAAGGGGAGAAAATGACAGTGGCCACAGGCAAGGACTAGCTACCATAACCGTAGGAGAAATTGAGACTGTGAACATTCCACAATTATTCTGCGATGGTAATGTCAAAGGTTTGGTTCTAATTTAAGTCAACCATGTCTTGCTTCCTCATGTCTAGGACAGTATTTCTCACCTTTAGATTATTCAGTAGCTATCAAATATTTCTGAACAATTTTTTAAAATCTGTCTTTTTAAATTTTCTTTCTTATTAACATAAACTGTACACATTTTCAATGTAAAATATTTCAAATAGGGGCACCAGTTGGTGGCATGGTGGTTAAGGGTGCTAGATTCCCACATAGCCAGCCATGGTTCAAGTCCTGGATCTAGCGGCTTGCTTATGTTCTCTTTCTCTCTCTCTCTCTGTCTGTCTCTCACTCAGCCCCTCTCTGGTCAAATCAAAATAAATAAATAAATAAAAGCTAAATAAAATCTTTTTTTTTTTTTGAAGAGTTTTACTATAATGGTGCGTGCGCTCGCCAGACAGACAGAGACAGAGAGACAGAAAGCGAGAAATCACCCCAAGGGGGATGGCCATACTGCAATCCCTTCTCCTCCATTCTCCTCTCGGGTTCTTGGGCATGCATGCACACACGCCCGGCGTGAGTTTAAGCCACTGGGTCCAGGACATGAACCGTGGTCGACTACATGGGAATCCAGCTACTTAGCCATTACACTAACTGCTAGTCCCAATAAAATAATTCTTTAAAAAGTATTTCAAATAGGGTGCAGTATGCTAAATAGAATGAATGCTTTCAGCATTCATTTCCTACTTATCCCATTGTTGATCCCAGAATCCACCATTACCTTTTAGGAAGAAGTCACAAATACTCTTTCTTGTTTGCTTTCTTTCTTTTTAATTTGCTGGAGGGCTTGCACTTGCCAGAGAGAGAGAGAAATCAAGAAAGAGAGAAAAAACGAGGAAGCAGCTCCTATGGGGAAGTTCATGCCACAGGATTTTGGGCATGCAAACACACGTGCCCAAACTACTGGATCTGGGACTTGAACTGCACTTTTAGCCACATGGGATCCAGCCATCTTAGCCACCACACCACTGGCTTATCCACAAATATTCTATCCCTCCACACCACCCCACGCATACATATCACTCATCAACTTGTTATGCTTAAATAGAGACATAATTTATTCAGCTTTCCTTCATTTTCAATCTAAGTTCTTGTTCTTTTTATTTTTCTTTCTATAGTTTCATCCCGGATTCCATTTTAATTTAGTTATCATGTCTCCTTGGACTCCTCTAGACTGTGACAGTTTCTTGGACTTTTCTCATTTTTGATGTCTTTGACAACCAAAAGGACTAGCGGTCACGTATTTTGTAGGATGCCTTGGGTAGGGAGTTGCCTGATAGTTTTCTCATGATCATACTTGGTATTGGTTTGGAGGAGAAAAACCACAGAGGCAACTTGTCATTTTCCTTAAATCACATCAAAGGTACATACTACAAGCGTGCCCTAGCACATGGATGTTGGCCATGATCACCTGGCCAAGGTAGTGTTAGCCAGGCTTCTCCACTGTAGAGTTACTCTTGCCCCGCCCCATGTTTATTTCTGCCCCAGTCTTAGAAATCACCCATTTCTCCTTTGACTGGAGAATTGTGTGAGAAATCAAGAATAAAGTGAGAAATGTTCTTTTCTCAAGTGGAAGGAAATTCTCCAGCCTGTTTCAGGCTATGCCAACCCTCACTTACCCATGTGGTTTGGCCGACCCTCAGTCACCCAGCTTCTAGCAATTACACACTTTATAGGAGCTTCTGTCTCTCACTCTTCTGGGCAAATACAGATTTTGAAAAATTCTGTTGGAATAAAACTCATTTGGGGCCAACAGATGGCATGGAGGTTTATTCCACATGGCCAACTGTATGGTTCAAGTCTCAGACCTCGTGGCTTGAAAATCATGCCAGGCACGTGTGCGTACTTGCTCGAAGTCTCAACAGAATTGAGGAGGGGAATTTGTGTTGTGGTCAGCCCCCTTGGGGCTGGATTTCTCACTTTACCTCTCTCAGTATCTTCATGAGCTTAAGCAGATTAAATAAAATTAGGAAATACATGCCCAGCAAGAATCACACACCGCTGAAGGTCCTTCAAAAAAGGTCATGGAAAATTCATCTGAGGAAAAATTTGTTTGGATTTTGAATTTTTTTTTTTTACATCAAAATACCACTTTCTCACAACCTCTTTGAAGTCTCATCTTTTTTCTCCTTCTTTTTTTTGGGGGGGGGGGGGGAGAGGTTTTTGCTATAGGGCACGTGCGCTCACCAGAAAGACAGAGTGACATAAAGCAAGAAATCACACCCCAGGGGGATGGCCATGCCACAATCCCTTCTCCTCCACTCTCTTCTCAGGATCTTGGGCACACACACGCATGCGCCCAGTGTGAGTTTAAGCCACTGGATCCAGGACGTGAAATGCAGATGACCACATGGGAGTCCAGCAACATAGCCATTACACCATCTGCTGACCCCTCAAGGCTCATTTTACTTTTGCTCACTTCAAGTGGTAAAAGGTAGAAACACTAGATGAAATAGCACAGTAGCTCCCCACCCCCATCCACAGTTTTGTTTTCTTTGGTTTCAGTTACTTAACATCAACTGCGATCCAGAAATAGTAAATGGGAAATTTCAGAAATAAGCATCTTGCCAGTTTTAAAGCGCACCCCATTCTGAGTAGAGTGATGAAATCTCGCCCTGTCCCTCTCTGTCCTGCCGAGGGTGCCAGTCATTCCTTACGCCAGTGTATCAAGGCCTATGTGTTACCTGCTCATCGGTCACTCAGTAGCAGTCCAGGTTATTAGATTAAAAAGAAAACATTCAGTATATATGAGGTTTAATACTATCTGTGATTCCTGGCATCCACTAGGGGCCTTGGGATCTGTCCCCTGAGGAGAAAGAGAGACTATACATAGTCTCTCTTTCCTTGTCAAAATGTAGGCAGGTGAGTCATACGCATCAAGGAGAATATATGGGGTGTAAAGTCAGCAGAACCGGACTTGAGTCCTGGCCCAACCGTTCACTGACTATGCGCTCTTAGGCAAATTGTATGCCGCTCTGAAGCTGGATTCTCACGTCTATAAAATGATATCTAGTATCTTTAATCTATAACATAGTTATTATCATTGAAATAATCACGTTCTGTCTCTCAGAGAGGCAGCAAAGTTGATTAAGTCGTGTAATAGATACTATTTCCTTCCCTCTTCACCTTCCTCATAAAATCCATGAAGGAGAAAATCTCCCGTAAGTTATCCAATCCTTGTTTCTACTCTGCACCAAGTATTTCTTTCAGTCTGTTAAGCAAGAGTCACAGAATAATATAAGTTTTCATTTTACGGATGAGGAGACGATGACCCACAGGGGTGCAGTGACTTGGCCAAGGTCAAGCCATCGAAGTCTAGGACGCATTTTCAGAAATGTTCCAATTCGCTCATGGACTCTATCCTGAAACCCTGCCACATGTCATGTCATGTAAAACTGGAACAGGCATAGAGTTCGGAATCTTCTAGAAGAAATAAACACACTCAACAAACTATCATTCGATGTAATATGCACTAATATTTCTCCTGCTGAAGAAATTGTAAAGCCCAAAGCTGCATCCACACCAGAATATAAATGTGGAAGTCAATTGATTCTGGCTAAAGAGTCTGTGGGATGCTTCAGTTGAATAATAATGGAAAGGAAAGGACTTATTACAGACATTCCCCTCACCCTCAGCATGTACTCTTTCAGTCAACAGATGTTGTTGAAGACCTACTATGTACATGACATCATGCACGGAACCAGAGACATAAAGATGAATATAACCAGACTGCTGCCTCACAACTCAGAAATGAGAGAAACGTAAGTTGGCAGCGACGCCGGCCTCTAAGGTGTATACATTTTAAAGAACCTTCGAAGTAACCTAAACTTACATGTGATATCATAAAACGGGTACTTAAAGAAAGTCCTAGAAGGCTGGCCCCGTGGCCTAGTGATTAAGGGAGCTGCCACACACAAGGTTGACTATGGCTCGAATCCCAACCTTGATGGATTGAAACACACCAGGCCTGTGTGCATGCATAACTAAGATCCTGAACAGTTGGAAGGGTGGGGAAGAAGAAATGGCTGCATGACCACACCCCATTGGGGCTGCTTCTCTCCCTTTCTCTTCTTCTCTCCCTCTCTGTCTCACTCTGGTGAGTGCTCGTGCCCCCTAGCAATTATAAAAAGAAAGTACTATAATCAGAACCTCATTATTTCACATATATACCTTAAATATAGAAGAGGCTTCTCTTTGGCAATGCAGGAAGATTTGAAAGGTGATTCTTGTCACTTGGGCAAGGTTCATATTTACTCTTTGGCTATCATGAATAAGCAGTTTGAATTGCCATGGATGAGAGTTGATATCTAATGCATGTCAATGACAGTTCAGTTGATTTTCAAATCTTAAAACATTCTCTAAGCCTGAAATAGAAATGATTATACACACAAACACACACACACACGAATATGTGTACCTATATGCATGCATATGTTTGAGTGTATGCATATACACTCACATACAGGCAAGGACTTCAAAATGTTTGTGGAGGGACCAGCAGTTAGCATAATGGTTATGTCGCTGGACTCCCATGTAGTCGACCACGGTTCGAGTCTCGGACTTGGTGGCTTAAACTCACACCAGGCACATGTGTGTGCATGCCCAAGATCCCGAGAGGAGAATGGAAGAGAAGGGATTGCGGTGTGGTCATCCCCCCTGGGGGATTTGTCGCTTTCTATCTCTGTCTCTCTCTCTGTCTTTCTGGCGAGTACATGTGCCCTATAGGGAAAACCTCTCAAAAAAAAAAAAAAGTTTATGGAAAATGGAATTAAAGTGTGAGTCTATTTTGGCACAAAAATTTCAAAATCCATGTGTGATTTTTCCACAATACATATTTTCCACGAACCTTTTGAAG
>AAPY01534895.1:0-27371 GCA_000181375.1 Tupaia belangeri
ATGAAGTTCCCAGTCCACTGTGCTCCTCCTGCTTCTCCCACTCACACAGTAGGAGGCGTGCCAAGATTGGTGCTTCTACATTGTCATTCACTAAATAGAAATCTTTCTCAAAAATACTCTTCAGAGTGCCAATATGCACAACAGGTAAATATGGTTGATGTAAATATGGTTGAGAATGAACATGTGGTTGAAGGAAAGGGTTCAAAACCTGTTGCTTAGCTATGTTTTCTCCTCACAAGAGCTCCTGATCCCTTTGTTCTCTATACCCAGAAGATTCTGCACTTAAGGCTTGCGTGATCTTCTTGTGGCAAACTAGACTCACCAGTCCAGGTGAAGCTGGAGTAGCTCTAACTTCTTCTTTTTTTATTTTTCTTTAGAGGTTTTTACTATAGGGTGCATGTGCTCGCCAGAAAGACAGAGAGACAGAGAGACAGAAAGTGAGAAATCTGCCCCAGGGGGAATGGCCACACTGCAATCCTTTCTCCTCCATTCTCCTCTCGGGATGTTGGGCACGCACGCATATGCGCACTGTGTGAGTTTAAGCCACCAGGTCTGGGACTCAAACTGTGTGTGGTTGACTACATGGGAGTCCAGCAACATAGCCATTATGCTAACTGCTGATTCCGAGTAACTCTAATTTCTAATCTCTGATTATTCTCTTCATTTTTTCTGTACATGATTTCTTTTTTCTTTCTTTTTTTTTTTGAGAGTTTTTTTCTATAGGTAGCATGTGCTCTCCAGAAAGACAGAGACAGAGAGACAAAAAGTGAGAAATCCCCCCCCAGGGGAATGGCCATGGCCATGCCTAATCCCCTTTCCTCCATTCTCCTCTTGGGATCTTGGGCATGCACACACATGCACCCATCGTGAGTTTAAGCCACTGGTTCTGGGACTCGAACTGTGATCAACTTTATGGGAGTTCTGCAACATAGCCATTATGCCACTGCTTGTCATGTTTGTATGTGATTTCTCATATTTGACTCTTTTTCTTTTTTTTTCACATGGAAGCACTCTGTGTTTTGGTCCATATTTTCACAGGTGTATCGAGGTTTAGAAGTGAGTTTGTTTGCATTTTACATGTGGATGAAATGGCTTAAAATATGGTAGTGATCATGTTACTGATTTTCTGTCCTGCTTGTAGCACATGTAGTGAGCATATTACTTTGTTACATTCTCATATATGCATATATTTTTTCATTTGACAGTAATTTGTAATTTTTTTCTTGCTATAGGGCATAATATCAGAAGGATAGAGAAAGGTACAAGTGAAAAATCTCCCTCCCAGAGGAATTGTCTGTGCTGCAATCCTTTCTCTTCTGTTTTCACACTCAGGACTTTGGGCATCTATGCAGCATGATTTTCAACCTGTCCCATCTAGGTCTGAAACCATGAGGTTGGCCATATGGAATCGTGAGTAACCCTCACACCACTTGCTAGATCCATATTACTCTCTCTTAGCAATAAAGTTCAGTACTGAACAGATTTCCTATTTCCTTAGATTTAACAAAATTTAAAGAATCAAAGACTTTCATTTGTATAGGACAGTAAAACCCTAGTGAATATTAATGTGTATTCTATTTTTTAAAGAATTATTCATTTGTTATAATTATTATTTTAATTCAACCAGAAAGACAGAGAGAGAGGGAAAGTGAGAAAGCAAGCTCCCAGGTCCAGGATTTAAGCCACGGTCAGTCATGTGCAAAGCCAGTGCCCTAATTACCACACCACCTGCCGGCTTTAATGTGTATTACTTAAAAGATGACTTTCTTGTGGAGATTTGATAAATACTACATATTTCTTTACTGGGAATTTACAATATATTTATCATATTAAAGTCCTTAAGAAACTCTTCAGTAGCATGTATTCACCTTATTTAACTCAAATTTTTACATGTAAGTCACTTACCATTTTACAATATATTTATAACATATAAAGAGAGGTTAATATTACTCTTCAACATAATATAAGAAGGATTTATTCAAGTTTTCTAAAATGAAGCCCAGTATTAATGCTCTGTAATAATTGGCTGTTTAATCTCAGCAGGGATGTATTCTATGAGACTTATGTATTTCAGAGAAAGGGCCACTCAGTCCCCATCTCTGGAGGGGGTTTAAAAAATATTTCAGGAGAGAGAAGACATCTGACTTCTGAGCAGGAACATTTGTGGCATGAATGGCAAAGGAGAGAATTAAAATTGGTGATATTGAGAAAGGCAAGAAGTTTTGTTTTATTCTGATTTTTTTTTTTGCATCAAGTGCATTCACTTGTCAGAGAGAGAGAGAAAGAGAGAGAGAAACAGAGAGACTGAGAAAAGGGAAGTGAGATATCAGCCCCCAGGGGGGATGGCCACACCACATCCATTCTTTCATTCCCCTCTCAGGATTTTGGACATGTGACACACATGCACCTAGCATGTTTTTCAATCTGCCAGATCTAGGAGTTCAACTGTAGTCATCCATATGGGCATCCAGGGTCCTAACCACATACCACCTGCTGGCTCCCAGCAAGAAGATTTTTGTTCAAAACATGCCCAGTGCTACACCATGGAAAATGGAAAGAAACACAAAACTGGCCCTAGTCTCTAGTCTACTTGGGTATAAGACAGGTCAGGCCCCTGGGTTCTCCTACACAGATGCCAACAAAAACAAAGGCATCCATCACCTGGGGGAGAGGATACACTGATGGAGTATTTGGAGAATCCCAGAAAATAACTCCCGGGAACAAAAAATAATTTTCACTGGCATTAAAAAGAAGACAGAAATAGCAGAGTTGATAGCTTATCTTGAAAAATCTACACATCAATAATAGTTGGCCACTGCCTGGACAGCAGATGGCCTAATGGGTAAGGTACTGGATGCCCACATGGCAGACTGCAGTTTGAGTCCTGAACCTGATGGTATGAATCCATGTCAAGATATGTGAAGATCTATTTCCCAAATCCTGAGAGGAGAATGGAGGAGTAGAGACTTCAGTGTGGACATTCCCCCTAGCAAGTCTCTCACTTTATCAATTTCTTTCTCTCTGTTCAATGCATGTGCCCCATATATAGCAAAACTCTCTAAATTTTTTTTAAAGATGACCACTCCCTTATTTATGTCAAAACAGAAATGTTTTATTTTTTCTTTTTTAATTTATATTTGTTAATTTATTTTATTTTTATTTTTATTTATTTTATTTTTATTATTCATACATTAACTCACTATGGATCATCTAGATTGTGAAGAGACTTTACACAGCATGATATACACCTCAGTCCAGCCCACTTGAGACCACTATATACATCCTCATCAACAGATAATAAATCTTATCTGTGTTCCACAAATGTCTTACCTCTCCATTTCTCCCCCAAATTTCCTACAATCTTCCCCTCCCACACTCTCTTTCCACTTTGTCTCTAATGTTCATTACAATTTTTAATACTTTCATGTTCTACAGTCTTTCAGTTTCTATCATAGAGTGTGGACAGTCAGTATATGTTAAGTAGAGACATACAATGTTTCTCTTTCATAACCTGACTTGCTTCACTCAGCAACATATCTTCCATACTTGTCCACTTTCTATCAATTTCCAGGGCCTTGTTGTTTTTTATGGCTGAATAGTATCCCATGGAGTATATATGGCACAATTTTTCAGTCCATTCATCTGTCTGTGGAAATTTGGGTTGGTTCTACATCTTAGCAATCATGAATAATGCTGCAATGAAAATAGTTGTGCAAGAGCTTTTCTGACTGAGACCTCTCCTATCATTTGGGTAGATCCCCAGGAGTGGAATTACTGGATCATATGGTAGTTCTATTTTAAGGTTTTAGGAATTTAGTTTTTATTATTTGATTTTATCAGAGAGAGACAGAGAGAGAAAAATAAAAAGCCAAAAGAAAAAATAAAAACCTCCTAGTCCAGGATTCTAACTGTGGCCAGTCATGTAGTTTAGTACCTTAGCCACCACATCACCTGCTAGATCCATGTCTCATCTTTTTATGTGTACTATAATTAATTGATATCCTACAGCATAAATCAAATGATTGGCTGATGTGATATTTTTGTTGGACAGTCCTGCTGTAGGTAAGCCTGGATTATGATGAAATGAAAGTTATTGGTTTTTAAGTTTTGATAGTAATTTCTGTTCAGTAAATGGTATCACTGTTTGACTTTGCTAAAATATAACTGGCAAATCATTAATAATGCTCATCTTTCTATGAAAACTATGAATGCCATCTCAAAACTTACTGGAAAATCAGCAGATGATGGGGAATAAGTCTCTGGACTCCCACATGGTTGACTATGGTTTAAGTCATGGATGTAGTGTCTTGAAAATTACATCAGACACATTTTCACATGTACCTAAGATCCCAGGAGGAGAATGATGGAGAAGTGTCTGTGGCATGGCCATCCTCCCTGAAGAATGATTTCCCATTTTCCTTCTCACTTTATCTTTCTTCTCAAGAAAGTGCATGCGCTCTAAAGAAATAAGCTCTAATAAAAAAGCCAAAAGGAAACAAAAATCTATTGGAGATTTATTTTTTATTTAGACTTATATGTAACTGGTTATATGAAAACATAAATACTGGAGGAATCCCTTCACTATTTGAAATCAAGCAGACTCACCTGTGCTTTTTTTGTGTATTGATTAACCCATTAAAGCAAGAGGTGAAGATAAGATACTCATGTCTACTGTATACTTTTGATCTTAACTATGCCAATCCAATTAGAATTCTTGTATCTGAAATACTGCCTTTTACTTATTAAAAGACATTTTAGTGTGATGTGAGTATACTATTAAATAAAGAATAATTTACTATCAAATAAAGAACAGTTTACATACTTTATAAATAATTTGTAAGATCAGATGCTTTTGAAAATCAGTGTTGAGATTTAGTATCTAGTTAAATTTAACCTTTGAATACTTTTTAAAAACATTTATTTAATTTTAATTATCATTTTTAGGGGGGAGAGTTTTTTGCTATAGGGCTCATGAGCTCACCAGAAAGACAGAAGAGACAGAAAGCGAGAAATCACCCCCTAGGGGGGATGGCCACACCACAATCCCTTCTCTTTCATTATCCTCTCAGGATCTTGGGCACACATGCACGTGCACCCAGCGTATTTAAGCCACTGGGTCCAGGACTTGAATCATGGTTGACTACATGGGAGTCCAGCAACATAGCCATTACACCATTTGCTGGTTCCACTCTTATATTTTTTTATTTCAAAATTTGACTAGAGAGAAGGAGAGTAAGAAAGCAAGCCACCAGGTCTGGAACCTGAATTATTGTTAGTCATGTGGGAGTTCAGTGCCTTAACCTATCATGCCACATGCTGGCTCTTGAATTCTTCATTATCTAAGTAAAACTAAGTTATATTTCACAATTATCTTTGGACAACTGTTCAAAATCACATAAAAACTAGAATTTCAGTGTATTTGTTATTGGTAGTGGTGCTTTTGCCAATGTATTAGAAGGGTTAAACTAAAAGGGATATGCTATCAGCATATATTTATAAAATATAAGACTTAAAATAAGTAAAAGCCAAATGAAAATTAAAAAAAAAAACGTAAAGGAAGAAGAAATAAAAAGAAAAAAATTAAGAGAAAAGGGAAAAAGAAATGAAAAAGAAATGAAAGAGACACAAAGGAAATATTTCAAGAGCCATGTCCAAACCCAAGAGACCAGATCAGCCCAGAGATGCCTTCCAGGGCTTATTTTTCTGCCTAAGGTTGTTCCAGCCTCCAGAAGGAGACTTAGAGACTTGTGAGATCCACCTAATGATGGAAAAACTTGAAGGATCATGACTCAGGAATGATACCTATGCCTCCCTGGCCTCCCAGGCCTTTGCTGATCTTCTGGTGGGACACAGCCTCACTCCTCCATAACCACAGCTGGAGGAGGAACAGTGATCATGCTGAAGAGACTTGCAGGGAATTTCCTGGGTAGTCTTTGGTAGCAGGTACTGTTCCAAACTATTGAATCAAAATATAGTTAGGTTTTTTGTTTTTTGCTACAGGATACGTGCACTTGTCACTGGAGAGTCAGAGAGAGAGAGAGAGAAAGAGAGAGAGAATGAGAAAGCACCCATTTAAGGATATGGGCAATACCTTCTCCCTCTTTCTCTTTGTACTATTTCAGTATACATGCACACATGTTCATAGTATTTTATTAAGCCATCCAGTCATGCAGTTTACCATGTGGGACACAGAACCTAGTAGCTCAGCATCATTTTGAAAAATTGTTTCAAAATTGATACCAGATGGTGTCATGGTTAAGGCACTGGACTCCTGCATGACCAATTATGGGTTGAATTTTGGACTCAGCAACTTACAAATCAGACTGAGCACGTGTGTGTGAGAGAGCGCATGTGTGTGCACAAAAAGTCCTTAACAGAGAATGGAGGAGAAGGGATGGTGGTAAGGCTAGCCCCACATGGGATGGTTTCTCACTTTCCCTCTCTCCATTTCTGTCTCTTTGGTGAGCATATGTGCATTATGGCAACCTCTCCCCCCAGAAAACACAGGACACTTCAAATTTCTTTCTTTTCATGAGTAAAAGAGACAAAAAGAGACTAGAGAGACCCATAGAGAAACAAGCACTCCCCAAAGTGTCTCAACACATTAGCTAACCCCAGCCTCATTCAGCCCCACATTGTGGGTACAAGTATGCCCAGCACACTCAGGGAGATCTTGAAATTTAAAATCTTACCCTTCCCATGTAAGTTAATCTTGCAGTGTATCTCTACACATTTGTTATTTTTTTGCCTCATAGAAAATGTTCATTCTAACTAGGGTAAAGTGAAACCTCATTGTAGCTTGGATTTATATTTTGTTGTTAATTAGTGAAATTGAGCACTTTTTTCACATATTTGACTATTGTATGTCTTCTTTAGAAATGTTTATTCATGTCTTGATTTAATTCTGGAATTAGTTTTGTTGTTGTTGTTGTTTTTGGGTTTATTGACTTTCTTATATACTCTGAATATTACTCAATTCTCACCAGAATGAATAGATTGAAAATACACTGACCTTCTCTTGAAGCATGTTTGTTCATCCTGCTGATTATTCCCTATGCAGAATCATTTTAGTTAGCTATAATATCAGGTGATTTTTTTTTTTGCCTTCGTTGCCTCTGATATTTTTTTTTTTTGAGGGGGAAGAGGTTTTTGCTACAGGGCGCGTGCGCTCTCCAGACAGACAGAGAGAGACAGAAAGTCACAAAGTGAGAAATCACCCCCCAGGATGGATGGCCATGCTGCAATCCTTTCTCCTCCATTCTCCTCCTGGGATCTTGGGCACGCACCCACACGTGCCCGTTGTGAGTCTAAGTCACCGGATCCAGGACTCGAACCGCGGTCAACTACGTGGGAGTCCAGTGACATAGCCATTACGCTAACTGCTGGTCCCTGTTGCCTCTGATTTTCAGTCTTTTAAAAAAAATCTGTCCACTCTCTGACTGAAACTAATTGACTAAAGGATATAGAAACACAGTATATAGTTGTAAATACCATATATAGTGTGTGTGAAAGAGGAGTGTCTGAGGAAGGACATTTAGAAGAAAAATAGGGAGACAAAGTATTAATGGCACAAAGAAATGTGGTATTACCTGTTGATGACATTTTGTAGTTTTATTAACTGTACTAGGGAGTAATGTTCACCTGTTGAAGTATCCATTTTGTAAGCCAAATAATAATGTGATTGAATGTATAAAAGAAAATGAAATCTTAAAAAATCTGTGTCCAGATCACTACCTGAGGCATTTCCCCTATTTTTTCTTCTGTCGTCCTGTTTTGTGTCTTACATTTAAGTTTGTAATTTGTTCTTTCTGACATGGATAGCCACTATATCCAGCACCATTTATTGAAGTACTTTTCTTTCCACAATCTATATTCTTGGCATAATTTTTGAATTTCAGTGGCCAGAAGGTGGTGTAGTAGTTGAGAGCACTGGACTCCCACAGGATGGACAGCAGTTTGAATCCCAGAACTGGGGGCTTGCTTTTTCACTGTCCCTCACTCTCTGGTCAAATTAAAATAAATTATGGTCATCCAAATAATAAATGAAGTTAAAAAAAGCAAGACCTTCCTGGAACAGAGAGAGAAGATACAAATCAATAAACCAGATAAAGAAGTAAAGACATTATTCCTGATCATATAGAAGTAAAAAGTTTGAGGAGAACACAATAATAAATAATTAATAAAATATTGCTATTAATCCATACCCATAATGTAAGAAATACCCATCAATCTAAGATACCAATTAAAGTAGAAAATATAATAACTGTCAAAGATTAGATGCATGCAATGATTGTTTTAAAAGTGATTTAATAAGTCAGTCATTTTCACTTGCTTTTTAAGAATATAAAATCTGTTCTTTTCTGGTTCAAAACCCTAATATTGTGATACAATCTTATGATATAAACCTTACATTTTATGTGGAATGTCTTCTGTTTTTTAAAGCTTTCCAGGAATTCTTACAAGGCATTATCAGAATAATATAGTACTTGGGCAAAAAGATGCAGCCTAAGAGCCCTGCACTGGAAGCCAAAATAGAGAAGACCTCCACAGCCACCAAGAACTTCCCCTTGGTGCTGTGATAGGCAGGGACAAATGTGACCCAGACACTGCAGAACACCAGCATGCAGAATGTGAGGAATTTGGCTTCATTGAATGTGTCAGGCAGGTTCCTGGCCAGGAAAGCCACAGTGAAGCTCTCCAGAGCCAAGGAGCCCAGGGAGCCCAAGATAGAGAAGAAGGCAGTGACTGAGCCCTTGTTGCACACAATGAGGAGGTTTCTAGGCTCAGAGTGTGAGTCTATGTCAATGAAAGGGGGAGAGGTTGCCAGTCAGATTCCACAGATAATCATTTGGAACAGGGAACAAATGGGAATGACAGAGTTAGAAGCCCCTGAGAGCAGCAAGCACCTCATGGTTCTTCCAGGCCTCATGGCTTTGAATACCAGTATCACAGTAATGGTTTTGGCCCAAACAGTGGAAACAACCACAGTGAACACAAGGCCAAATGCGACTTGTTGGAGGACACAGGTGGCTGTGTTAGGATGGCCAATGAAGAGCAAGGAGCAGAGGAAGCACAGCAGGAGGGATATGAGCAGAATAAAGCTGAGAGCCTGGTTGTTGGCTTTGACAATGGGTGTGACTCTGTGCTTCACAAAAACTCCCAAAACTACAGCTATGAGGACAAAGAAGCACAGAGCCATGCAGGCCATGACTGTCCCCAAAGCATCTTCAAAAGCCAGGAATGTCATGTGCTTGGGGAGGCAGTGAGTTCTTTCACTGTTTGGATACTCTTGAGTTGGGCGCTGGACACACTGTTTTGCATTTGGTAACAAAACAGAGATCCAGCAACTCAATTTCACAAATTGATTGTCATGTTAAAGGAAATGGTGACTTTTGTTTAATTTTTCACAGATAAATTCCCAAGGTAATACCAAGATATACCAAATTAAGAGCTCATGTTGGTGACACTGGGAGAATTCTTTCAGCTTCAGGTGGCACCAAAGTGATTTAAAACAGGACCTCAGCATCTGAGTATCTTGTGGCTATGAATGATACTATCAATAATGAAAATTTATTCTAGATCTCTACTCTACACTCTCCTCTGTTTTTCTTATAATAAACTTTATATTTCCATGGCTTATCATATTCATCACAATAGACATGAATAGTTTTCTTTTTAATATTCAGAAAACAAGAAATATCTTGTTCTCCTGGGACATCCTAACTTTTATCTCTGTTCTAATTTCTATTGATTTTTCCTTGTCACTTTGTGTATCTACTTTTCTTACAGAACCTTTTAATTTTTCTATCAATATTATCATAAATAGTTTTATGTAAATGTTGAAAACAGGTCAAATTTTTAATTTTTTATAGAGGTTTTGCCTTAGGGAATGTGTACTTGCCAGAGAGAAAGAAAGAGACAGACACAGTGAGAGAAAAAGTGAGAAATAACCCTTAGAGAGGTTGGTCATGCTGCAGTCTCTTTTTCTCCATTCTTTTCCTGGGATCTTGGGTGTGTACACACACCTGCCCAGCATGAGTTTTAAAGCCCCGCATTTGGTACTCAAACTGCATTTGGCCATGTTGGAGTTCAACAATAAATGACTATGACAACTGCATGTCCCAGAAAACTGTTTTAAAATATTTAAATCTGAAATAAAATTTGATTGATCTTATATAGTATTGTTTGAGGAACTGGTATTTTAATTACATAATAGAAAGATGGAATGTTCTTTTTGAGGTTTCCATTTATATACATTTGAAAGCATAGTTTGTAAACCTCTGTTTTTGAAAAGTTGGTAATATTTTTTGCCTTTATACATTATGCAGTTTCTGTTGCACATACTGGCTTCTATTGTTATGTAGCAGGAAAGCAGCCACTGAGATTATGGAAATTAATAAGTATGTCTGCATTTCAATTACTTTGCCTTTTTTTTTTTAGAAAAAGAGGTGGTGGATCTAATATTTACTCAAATATTTATTTACTTTTTGTAATACTGAGGCAATATTATTAGGCAGTCAAAAAAGTAATGATACATTTTTCCATAGAAAAGAAAAAAAAATACATCATGACTCTTACAAACCAATTTCTTCTCAAAGAACCACAGTGGGGGTTAGCAAGTGCCATGGCAGTTAAGATTCTAGTGTGGAAAGATAATGGGAGAAGAATAGTGTGAGGAAAGACATTAAGGAGAAAAACAAAGAGCCAAGACATTTACAGGGCATATAAATGGATTATCTGTTGATGATAACATGTAAGGCATATCTAACTGGACTGGTGAGAAATGTATTCATGTTTGAAAATTCACTTTACAAGCAAGATGATATATAGTGATTGAATGTATAAAAGAAATTAAAATAATACAGAAAAAGAGTCCTAGGCTCCTACAAGACTTATTGCGGTTTGAGTCTCAGACATGGTAACTTCCTTTCTCACTTTCCCTTCCTAAATCTCTTTGGTGATTGTGCATGACTTACAACAAATTTTAATGATAATAATTATGGAATTAAATAAACAGTTCTTAGAAAAAAAGAATTAGAGAGTGATAACTAATCACATTTCTTTCTTGTATTACCTATTTCTATTCCAAAAGTCAGTAAATATTCCAGACTTTTGTCTCAGGAATAGGTTTGGCACCCACATGAATGTGCTTATTTTCTTCTGTTTCCCAAACCCTTTCTTTCTCTATTCATTTTTTTTTCTTTTTAAATAGAATTATTTATTTAATTTTACTTATTATTAATTTTAAAATTTGTTCTAAGGCATTTGTGTTCAGTATAGACAGAGACAGAGACAGAAAAAGAGAGGGAAGTGGAAAAGCAAGTGGCCAGGTCTGGGACTCAGATTATAATCAGTCATATGGGATTCCAGTACCTTATGAATCAAGCCATTTACTGGACTCAAATATTCATTAAAAATTTACTTATTTAATTTAATTTGTTAGTATTATTAACTTTATTTATTATTATCATAATCTTGTTTATATTACATTGAATCACATATAGCTTTACAGTGTATTACATCTCCTTTTCCAGGAGAAATACTGTGTATATCACTCAATACAAAGACATTAAAATCCCCATCATCATCATCAAACAGCTTTTTTTTTTCAGATTATTATATTATTATTATTTTTTAATTCGACCAGAGAGAGAGTGAAAGTGAGAAAACAATCCACGCAGTCCAGGACTTGAACTGCACTCAGCCATGTGGCAGTCCAGCACCCTTAGCCACCATGCCACCTGCTCGCTCCATATTATTCATTTAAAACAATTGCTGGGAGGCACATTCATTCACTAGAGAGAGACACCTAGAGAAAGAAAAATCTTGAGACAGCACCACCTTTGTACAATAATCATGCCACAATCCCTTCTGCACCATATTTTCACCTTATTATTATTTTGCACAATATAAAAACTCCTGGTGTATTTTCTAAGTCATCTGATTGAGGGTTCAAGTCACAACTTGGGTCATGTGAGATTCAGTAACCTTAACCACCATGCCAGGGGTTGTCTCCATACCTCTATTTTTATTTTTTGTTTTACACACTTATTTGGTTTTGTAATAAACATTTTTATTGGCATATTCTAACCTAAACATAAATATTTTTACTAATAATGAAAATCAAAATGATTTCTACTATTAGAATGCCTGAAATTGAATAATACTTATGAAATAATTCAAACCATATTTCCTCCTTGTGTATTGGAAAAATGGAAGCATTATTTCTTATAATTTTCCATATTTTACAATTGCCAGTACCACATTTAATTTTGACAACTGTTTTATTTTATATTTTGTATGACAACAAATTTTGAGGTGCCTAAGTGTAAAATTGATTATAATGTTGAGTCTTTAATCTTTAAACTGTTTCTTTTTTTTCCTGCAATATAATTCAAAGTGTGATATTCTCATATTAGTCAATTCTTTGTTCTTAATTGCACCAGTATATTTGAGCATGGTTTAAAAAGTTTAAAATATTTTGGGACCAGCTTTTGGCATAATGACTATGTTGCTGAACTCCCATGTAGTCGACCGCAGTTTGAGTCCCAGCCTTGGTGACTTAAACTCACATTGGGTGCGTGTTCATGCATGCCCAAGATCCCAAGAGGAAAATGCAGTAGAAGGGATGGTAGCATGGCCATCCTCCATGAGGGTGATTTTTCGCTTTCTGTCTTTCTGTTTCTCTCTGTCTTCTGTCTTTCTGGTGAGTGCACGTGCCCTATAGCAAAAACAAAAAAAAACAAACAAAAACAAAAACAAAAACAACAAAAAAAAACCCAACTCTCAAAAAAAGTTTAAAATATTTTTATAATAATTTATCTGTTATTATGTTGTGCTTATCATCTGGGTATAAAAGTCAGATTCAAACTTTAAGGCACCCTCCATTCACCTTGATAATAACACATCTCTCATTTCATGACTGATGTGCTCCAGTATGAGATTTAAGATTGACACTGTCTTACCAGCACTAAAGTGCAAGGGTGACCATTGGAAATCATTTCAGAGTTGAGCCTAATAGAATGAGCATGGCCAGAAAACAGCTTACACAAAATTGCGTAGTAATAGTGTTTATAAAATAAATACACCAAAATAATAAATATGTGAATTAAGAACAGTGTTGCTCTGTGATTCATTTCTCTCTCTCTCTCTCTCTCTCTCTCTCTCTCTCCGTGTGTGTGTGTGTGTGTGTGTGTTTGTGTGTGTGTGTGTCTGTGTGTGTGTGTGTGAGAGAGAGAGAGAGTTTTACTACAGTGCAAGTGTGTTCAACAGAGAGATAGAAAGTAAGAACTCACCTTCCAGAGGAGATAGCCTTGCCACAGTCTCTTATTTTACTTTCTGTTCTGGAGATTTGGGGCACACATGCACATGCACCTGGCATGACTCAAGATTCAGGGTTGAGAACTAAACCACAGTCAGCCACATGGGACAGTGGCTTCACAATCATATCACCTTCTGGCCCCCATGTTTTATTTCTAATAGTTACAGTTTTATTTTTATTGAGCAATAGTAGGGACTAAGAATATAGTTATATATTTCATACTTGTTTGATTTGAAATGTCTAACTCTGGGGACAAGAAACAAATAAAGCAGCAAACAGGTCTTCCTTCTTGGGGAACTTTTTGAAATCCAGGAACACAGCTGCGACTACACACAGATTCAGGAGTCTGAACAGAAAAGAGAATCATTAGTCATAATAGTATATGTTATAAACTGTTTTGATAAGATGTCTCTATTTTTCTCCACTTTGGATAAAAATATTGCCTTTAATAGTTCAACACGGTGTATCATTTAAATTCCCATCACATTGATATTAGTTATATTTTCTTTTAATTGTTTTGTTTTAGAGAGAGATTTTTGCTATAGAGTACATGCAGTTGCCAGAGAGACAGAGAAAGTGAGAAAACACTCCTGGGGTGATGTACACACTATAATCCATTCTTTATTGTCTTTTCAGGGTTTGAGGCAACCATGCACTTATGCCAGACATGAGTTTTAAGTCTCTGGTTCCAGGACTCAAAACTGCAGTCAGCTATGTGGGAGTCCAGAACTTAACCACTATGCTACCTGTTGGCCACCCATACAAAGACTTGTAATGAAGAACTGGTATGCTTCCCTTTGTTCTTTATGTATTAATACTATTTTTAAGTTTTTGTAAAAATTATTTATTTTACTGCATTTATGATTATTATTATTTTAAAATTGGAACAGAAATACAGAGAGAGAGAAAGGGGAAGTGAGAAAGCAAGCCACAGATCAGAACAAGATCTGTGGTCAACCATGTGGAAGTCCAGTGCTTTAACCATCACGCCACCTGCCAGCCCTTTTTATGTATTATTTGCCAAATATCTCCAGTGTACCTAAGTACTGTACCCCATACATATCTAAAATAGTCCCTTGTGTCATTCTTTTCTCTCATGTAATCACTTTCTTCAAAATAATCTCAATGCAGGTTTTATAAGGTAAGCATTCTGAAAATCTGTGTATCAAAGAATATTTATACTAGGTACTCATATCTGGTTGTGTAGAAAATTTTTGGTTCTAGATTTTAAATGATCTAATGTGATATGTAGGTACACAATAAAAAGTTAACCTAAATATCATGTGCCAGCAGAATAATAAGAATGTGGTTAATCCACTTCTGAACTCTGACATTAGTAGAGCACTGCTTTTTATATATTAACAAAATACATGTGTGAAGCATGATTGTTATATAAATCTTTTTTAAAAAAATTTTTGCCTTAGGGTGTGTGCACTTGTGTGTGTGTGTGTGTGTGTGTGTGAGAGAGAGAGAGAGAGAGAGAGAGACATCAAGAGAGAAAGTGAGAAATTAGCTCACAGTGAGAACAGCCACATCACAATCCATTCTCTTCCATCTCCTCCCAGGATGTGGGGTATGCATGCACATGCACTCAGCATGAGGTTCTAGGCAGCAGGCCCAAGACTCAAGCTGTGGTCAGTCATGTGGGAGTCCAGCATTGTAATTAATACATGATCTGCTGGCCCCTGTTGTATAAATCTTCTACCTCATCTAATTGGCTGAGATTATAGTCAATGCTTTGAGATGTTTAGTACAACAAAGAATGATATACAAGAAGCTGGCAGGTGGTGGGGTGGATAAGGCAGTGGATTCTCATATGGCAAACTGTGGTTTGATCCCTGGATCCATTGACTGGCTTTCACATTCTGCCTCTCTCTCCCCCCACCCTATCTCTCTCTCTCTCTCGTCAAATTGAAGAAGCCTAATAATAAATAACAAATTAAATAAATAATTCTTAAAATATGTTTTGCAACATGACAAGAGGAAATGTGAACAGTATCTACAAAAACATGAATGGTATTTTAATCTGTACTGTCCTTGTATTTATAGAATATCAATATATAAGAAGGACTGTTGACAAATGATGAAGGGTTTCAGGATATATAGAGAAATTTTTTTCACACACACACAGATACACACACACACACACACACACACTTTCACATACATATAGGCATATATATGAAAGAGCTGTGTGTTCTACAAAGATAGAAGACAATTCAATGACGAAAAGCATACATGATAATGGCCCCATAAGATAATGTGTTAGACCATATAAATCTCATATGCAATGTTCAATATCATCTAGGTTTGTGTAAGAGCAATCTATTATGTTCACACAGTGACAAACTTTCCTAAAAATTCATTGATTGGGGACCAGCAGATGGCGCACTGTTTGTGGACTCCCAAGTGCCTAAGTGCAGTTTGAGCCCTATGTCTGGCAGTTTGAATCTTACTGGGTGAATGTGCATGTGAACTCAAAATTTTGAGAAGAGAATGGAGGAAAAGGGATTGTGGCATGGCCATCTCTCCAGGGTGTAATGTCTAGTTTTGTCATCTCTTTGTTTCTCTGGCAAGCACACATGCCCTACTGCAAAAATCTATCTAAAATAAAAATTAAATTAAATTAAAAGTGTATTTCTCTCACTATACAATGTTCATCTATGTATGCACATCCATTACTGCATTAATTTTAATTGGACTGTTTTTTAAACAAACATAAGAAAACAAATCTGGGGACCAGCAGTTAGCGTAATGGCTATGTCACTGAACTCCCATGTAGTTGAATGCAGTTTGAGTCCCGGACCTGGTGGCTTAAACTCACACCATGCACATGTGTGTGCGTGCCCAAGATCCCGAGAGGAGAATGGAGGAGAAGGAATTGCATCATGGCCATTTCCCTTGGGGAGTGATTTGTTGCTTTCCATCTCTCTGTCTCTCTCTTTCTTTCTCTGAGCGCACGCACCCTGTAGCAAAAACCTCTCAAAACAAAACAAAAAACAAAACCAAATCAGCATATAAAAAAACAGATGTTTTCCTATAGTAAGAATGTATGTAAGGAAAGTCACATAGTATAAAGTCAGGATTAAAAAGGCAGATTTTTTTTAAAAAAATGTATTTTCACTGAGGCATGAATTTAATTAATTTTTCTTTAGGTGTCTGCCGTAGGTCATTTGCTTTCATCAGAGAGAGATACAAACAAAAAAAACAATAAGTGAGAAATTAATCCTCAAAAGGTTGGTCATGCCTTAAACCCTTTTCCCCCATTATCCTCTCAGGATTTTCAGCATGCATACACATACACATGTCAGGCATAATTTTCAAGTCACCAGGTCCAGGACACAAAACCATGGTTGGCCATATGAGAACTCAGCTCCTTTACCAGTACAGCACCTGCTGGTACCGTGAAAAGCAAACTGAATGCTAAGTTAGTGTGGGAAGTGGGTGGGAGAAGGAGGAGAATGTGAGAAAAGACATTAAAGAGAAAAGTAGAAAGGCAAGACATTTATGGGACACAGAAATGGATTATTATTTGTTGATGATAACATGTATAGTATCCCCAATTGGATTGGTGTGAAATGTATTCATGATGGAAAGTTCACTTTACAAACTAAGTATAGTGATTTAACTTATAAAAGAAATTAAAACCAAATAAAATACATGTATATCAGCACTCTATAGTAGAAACTGAAAGATTGGAAAGTATAGTAGCATGGAGTGCAACTGTAGATACTACAGATAGTAGGGATAGGGATAATATGAGGGTGGGTATTAGGGGAGGAGGGAAACAGGAAAAAGAAGTACATATAACTGATACAAAAATAAAAAGCTATTTGCTGTTGATAATGTATATGGTAATGTCTTTGTCTTCTCTGATATGCACTGTATTCATGCTGGGAAAAGTCATGTTGTACAATATAAAAGGTATAGTAATTAACTGTAAATAAAAATCAAAAATAAAAATATTGGAAAACAAAAACAAAAACAGCACACAAAAAAGGGTAGTCACACAATTTAATTTCAGGACTCTGTTCAGATACCTCTGTATATATTTAACATTGAAATGACATCATACCTCCTTGAAACTAACAGGCCATTTTATCATGTCCTCATTGATGACCAAGCCTTGATCATGGGTGCTCCTGTAGACAAAATCTTCTACTTTAACCAACAGCAAACTGCCATTAGAAAATCTCACAAGATTGTGGATATCATACTGTATTGCTTTTCTTTTTTCATCCAGGGGCTTATTGTACACAATGCTTTTTATCAACTGGCTTTTTCTCAGAAATGGATGAAGCTGGATTAAAGGCATAATTTACAAATTAAGACTGCATTAAATGTAGAGCTAGATCTACAAGTAATCCTTCTATTTTATCATCGCAACCTTTTTTGTAGGAGCTCAATATGGATTGAGTTGTCACCAGTTCTGTAGTCATTTGAGATGTACTCTCTTTTTTCTTTCTAAAAACAATGAAGGAGTGGTTGTAGCTCATAAGAAAAATTCTAGGACATTTCCCAAAGAGTGGTTTGAACGTGGACTTCCATAAAACTCAGACTAACAAAATCTGGCTTGGACTAATTAGAGGCTAAACTTGGTCATTTATAAAGGGCACACGTGGGCCCAGCCAGTGAATGGTGTAATTAAATTGGCTTGATCACACATCACTAAGCCAGCATCTTTGTTCCTGTACCTGCAGGTGACAAAACACACTGAATGGGGACAACAGGTGGCATAGTGGTTAAGGCATGGGACTCTCTCATAGTTGACTGCGGTTTAAATTCTGGACTTGATGGCTTGCTTTCTGACTCTTTTTTTTTCTTTCTCTCTGTCTGATCAAATTTTTAAAAAGAAAAATAAATAAAATAAAATAATTATTTTAGCCCACTCCCATCTTTTGACCCCTGGGCCAGGAACTGCGAGGAAAGACTGACCCCCGAAGCTCCAGCCTCAAGACCCCCAAGCCAGAAACCCCTGTCATCCAGGTACACTTTTTTTTCTTCCTTCTCCTCTTCTTTCATTTGTAAATTTCTCTCTTCTCACTATCACATAGGAAGGCCCTTAGACGTACAGAGACCCCACTCCCATCTTTCGACCCCTGACTTTTTATTTACTTTTTATTTTTTTTAATTCTTTTCCTCACACTTATTTGGGCCTTACTCCCTTTATCTACAACATCCCTGGAAGTTTATATAGGTCTAGAATTACAGTTCTGAAATATTCTAGTATTTTAAGACTCTCTGGGATCATCCCTTTCACTGAACCACCTGTGAAGAAGGAGATATTTTTCTTTGTACAGCTGAAGGGAATACTTTTCCTTTGATTACATTGCTAAAAAAATAGAAGAGAGACTTTGGCAGTCTTCATTCCGCAGCAAAAAGAAAACACTCTTGTTCCTTTTCAAGTAAACTTTCTCTTAAAAGGTATTTCAAAGGAAACACATCTCCCAATGGTTAGAAGTAGAAGAAGAACCTCATGTCTGAGTAAAGCAGGAAATATGTCTCCATCAAAAGAACACAGAAACTCCCTTCCTTTTCTTGAAAAAAATAGAGGATGCTACCAAAATGTCTGAGCTAGAATTTAGAACATTCATGTTGAACAAATACTATGAGCTGGAACAGAAAAGAGAACTACAGGAGATGAGAAAGTCCTTCCACAATATGAAGGAAGAAATGGAAATGCTAAGAAAGAATAAGATGGAACTATTAGAGGGGAAGTCTGTGATACAAGAGATCAAAAACTCTCTGGAAAGTATTAAAAGTCAAATATACCATGATGAAGATTGAATCTCTGATGTCGAAGATAAAATTTCTGACCTAGAGAAAACCACAGAAAAGATAGAGAAAATAACAATAAAAAACCGAAGAGGATAACATACGAGAAACACTAGATTCCGTTAGACGTCCTAACATCCAAATAATTGGTATCCCAGAAGATGAAGAAACTAATAAGGGCATGGAAAACCTATTCTATGAAATCTTGGAAGAAAATTTCCCAAGTCTAGAGAGGCACTCAAGCATCCAGACCCAAGAAATACAAAGGACCCCAAATAGAATCGACCCAAGAAGATCTTCCCCAAGGCATATTGTAGCCCGACTGGCTAAGACCATAGATAAAGATAAGATACTAAAACTGGCAAGAGAGAAACAACAAATGATATACAAAGGTCACCCCATCAGGCTAACACCAGACTTCTCAATGGAAACAATGCAAGCAAGGAAAAAATGGGAAGATGTATGCAAAGTTAAGAGAGAAGCAATTTCAAACAAGATTATTGTATCCTGCAAGATTATCCTTCAATGGAAAAAAAAGATTAAAAATCTTCCCAGACAAACAAAACCTGAAAGAATTTGCCAGCACCAGGCCAGCTCTCCAAGAAACCCTGAAGAAAGAACTGTTCCAGGAAAACTAAAGAAGTAACAGCCAGAAACAAAAGAGTAAAAGGCAACCAAGACAATGGTCAACTTAAACGCTGGGACAGATCCAGTAACATTGATAATAACATTGAATGTTAATGAATTAAATTCACCAATCAAGAGACACAGACTGGATGAGTGGATTAAAAACAAAAACCCTCTATCTGTTGCCTACAGGAAACCCACTTCATGGATAAAGATATACATAGACTGAAAGTGAAGGGTTGGAAAAAGATTTTCCATACAAATGGAAATGAAAAAAGAGCTAGAGTCACAATACTAATCTCTGACAAAATAGGCTTTAAAACAAAAACTGTTGAAAGAGACAAAGAAAGACACTATATTGTAGTAAAAGGGTCAATCGATCAAGAAGATATAACGCTTATTAATATCTATGGGCCTAACACAGGAGCACCCAAATATGTGAAGGAAAGACTGCTAGATCTAAAAAGGGAGATAGACTGCAACACACTAATTGTTGGAGACTTCAACACTGCACTATTCCCTCTGGATAGATCATCTAGACAATAAATAGGTAAAGAGATAAATGATCTAAATGATAACATAAATCAAATGGACTTAACAGATATCTATTGAACTTTCCATCCCAAACCTCGAGATACACTTTTTTCTCGCCGCCACATGGAACATTCTCAAAGATTGACCACATAATAGGGCACAAAGCAAGCCTCTACAGATTCAAAAGCATAGAAACTAAACCCAGCATCTTCTCTGACCATGATGGAATTAAACTTGAGTTTAATTTCAAGAGAAATCTTCAAAAACACTCAAATACATGGAAACTTAATAACCTACTCCTGAATGACTCCACAACTACTGAAGAAATAAAGACTGAAATCAAAAGGTTCATGGAAACCAATGACAATGAGGACACGAGTTTCCATAATCTTTGGGACACTGCTAAAGCAATCATAAGAGGGAAGTTCATAGCAGTTAGTGCACATAAGAGTAACATGGAAAGAAGGCAAATGGGTCACTTAACATCATGCCTCAGAGAATTAGAAAAACAACAGCAAAAAGATCCAAAAAACACCAGGAGAAAGGAAATAATAAAGATCCGTGCAGAAATAAATGAAATAGAAAATAAACGAACTAGACAGAAGATAAATGAAAGTAAAAGCTGGTTCTTTGAAAAGATAAACAAAATTGATAGACCACTAGCGAGACTTATTAAGAAGAAGAGTGAAAAGAACCAGGTGAATCAAATCTGCAATGAAGTAGGAAATATAACAACAGACAAAGTAGAAATACAAAACATCATTAGAGGATACTATGAACAACTATATGCCAAGAAACAAGACAATCTGGATGAGATGAACAAATTCCTGGACACGTATAATCTACCTAGATTGAGCCAGGAGGATATAGAAAGTCTGAATAGGTACATAACAAGCCAGGAGATCGAATCAGTTATAAATAACCTCCCAACAAAGAAAAGCCCTGGCCCTGATGGATTTACTTCTGAATTCTACAGAGTTAACCCCCATTCTGCTCAAGTTATTTCTAAAGATCCAAAAGGGTGAATCACTCCCTAATTTATTCTATGAAGCCTCTATCACCCTTATCCTTAAAACAGATAAGGACAGGACAAGGAAGGAAAACTATAGACCAATATCCCTGATGAATATAGACGCAAAGATTCTCAACAAGATATTAGCAAATCATATACAACAGCTTATAAAAAAGATTATACATCATGAGCAGGTAGGTTTTATTCCAGGAATGCAAAGTTGGTTCAACATACGCAAAACCATAAATTTAATACACCATATTAATAGGAAAAAAGATAAAAACCATATGGCCATATTGAGTGATGCAGAAAAGGCATTTGATAAGATACAACATCCCTTCATGATCAAGACTCTCAGCAAAATTGGCATAGAATTCTCAACACAATAGAAGCTATCTATGAAAAACCCATAGCGAATATCATCCTCAATGGAGAAAAACCGAAAGCTTTTCCACTAAAAACGGGTACAAGACAAGGATGTTCACTTTCTCCACTCCTCTTCAATATAGTACTGGAAGTCCTGGCCATTGCAATCAGATAAGAGGAAAAAATAAAGGGAATTCAAATAGGAAAAAAAAGAGGTGAAAGTCTATTTGCCGATGACATGATTGTATACATGGAAGACCCAATGGTTTCCACAAAAAAATTTCTGTAAGTAATACATGAATACAGTAAAGTTTCAGGATACAAAGTTAATATCCAGAAATCTATAGCATTTCTGTATATGAACAATAGGCAGACTGAGATAGGACTGAAAAAAGTTGTTCCATTTACCATAGCCACAAAAAGTGTAAGATACTTAGGGATAAATCTAACCAAAGAAGTTAAAAACCTTCACAAGGAAAACTATGAGAAGATTTTAAAAAGATATTGAAAATGACACAAAAAAGTGGAAGGACATCCCATGTTCCTGGATTGGAAGAATTAATATAATCAAAATGGCAATTCTACCCAAATTAATCTACCTATTTAATGCAATGCCAAAGTACCAGACACATTCTTCACAGATCTAGGAAAGACAATCATAAAGTTTGTCTGGAATCATGAGAGCCCATATTGCCAAAGCAGTTCTGCACAAGAAGAGTGGAGTGGGTGGCATCTCACTCCCTGACCCCAAAATATACTACAAAGCTGTGGTAATCAAAACAGCATGGTACGGGCACAGAAACAGACAGGTGGACCAATGGAACAGAATAGAGTCCCCGGAAATGAATGCTCAAACTTACAGTCAACTTATTTTTGACAAGGGGTACCAGTCAACCCAGTGGGAAAAGGAAAACCTCTTTAGCAAATGGTGCTGGCAAAACTGGATCTCCACTTGCCGAAAGATGAATCTGAACCCCTACTTTTCACCTCTGACAAAAATAAAGTCAAGGTGGATCAAAGATCTAAATCTAAGACCTCATACTATAAAACTGCTCCTGGAAAACACCGGGGAAAATCTGGGAGACATTGGGGTAGGGAAAAACTTCTTAAATAAGACTCCCACAGCACAGTCAATAATCCTCAAAATAGACAAGTGGGATTACATCAGACTAAGAAGTTTCTGCATGGCAAAAGACACAGTGATTAGTGTGAATAGACAGCTCTCAGAATGAGAAATTATGTTTTGTAAACTTTGCATCAGATAAGGGACTCAACCAGAATTCACAAGGAACATTGGGAAGTGAACCCAAGAACGTTCCATGGGGCCTGAGCATCACAAGTGTGTTACTGCTGCATCCCTGTAGATGGTTTTTTGTTTTTAATTTTTTTTGGAGTTGTGTTTTTTTTCTTTTCTTTTTTTTTTTGCTAAAGGGCGCATGCGCTTGCCAAAAGGACAGAGAGAGACAGAAAGCGAGAAATCACCCCCAGTGGGGATGGCCATGCCGCAATACCTTCTCCTCCATTCTCCTCTCAGGATCTTGGGCACACATGCACACGCGCCCAGTGTGAGTTCTAAGCTGCCGGGTCCAGGACTCGAACCGCGGTTGACTAGGGGGGAGTCTAGTGACCTAAACCATTACACTAACTGCTAGTCCTTAGTTTTTTTAGGTTTTTTTTTTTTTTTTTTTTGTAGATAGATGTATTTGAATTTTTTGATTTTTACAAACATGGCTTCAGAAGTTTGAGTTTTGTATACTGATTTTTATTTCTGGTTTTAAATTTTTAATTTATATTTAATTGTACACCTTTGTGAGATAAAATATGGTTTCTCAAAGCATTCAGGCAGTGTGTAATAATCAAATCTGTGCTATTGCCATGTTCATCAGACAACATTACTTTATGTCTGTACCTTCAATTTTTATTCAACTAGTTTTGCATATATATATATGTATGTGTATATGTATATACGTACACACACACATACATACATACATATACATACATATGCACACACACACACTTAAGATTGTCAACATCTGTTTCTATCTGTTCTGGAATATTGTGCTGTATCACATTTGTTTGTATAAATACATTTTTATTCATTTCTCTTAAATGATTTCTTTTGAACATATCCCACCTCCTCACTCCCATATCGTCTTTGGTATCTACAGTTGCCCTCTCTAATTCTATATTTGTAAATATTTTAGTTTATGTCATAGAATACATGCATTCACTGAAGACATACCTTGTCTTTTATTGTTTGGCTTATTTAATTTACCATTAAATCTTTTTCATTTATGTACTTCACATTGAATGACAGGATCTCTTTGTTCTTTATGGGTGAGTAGTATTCCATTGTGCATATGTGCCACCTTTTTTTAATATGTTTTTAAGTATTATACATAAGGTATCTGTTACAAAAATTGCCTACCTACCAAGTTACTTGTTGCACAGTTAACCCAGCTAAATCACAAAACCATATATTCAAGATATCCAAATTACATTTTATTAATAAAACAAGTAAAATCTATTTATCTATCTTCATATAGAACTGCAGAGGAAACTAAAAAACAAAGCCTATTTGTAAAGGAACATGCCTGCATGTGAGGGATTCTGGTCTATTGTCAAATTAACTAGAATTGTCATATTTCTTCTGTATATCAAATAAAAACCTTGAAAGTCAAGACCTTGACATTTGTAGAAGTCACCTGTATTATTTATTTGTTTTTGATTAATTAATTTTTATATATAGACACTGTATATTATTACAGTATGCAAAATGAATTTTCCAGCATAAATATACTGTATATTAGTTCCGGTAAAGATATTGCCATACACAGTATCAACATCAAATAATTTTCCATTTTTGTGTCCTTCAAATATTTTGCTTTTTTCTTTTCCCTCTTGATACCCTCCTTTCCCTCCACCATCTCCCCTGACACTGTCTCTAGTATCCACAATTTCTCTTCTTGCTTTTATATCTTCTAATATTTCAGTTTCTGCCATACAGTACAGACATTTAGTATATATTGAGTGGGGACAAAATGTCTCTCTTTCATATTCTGGTTTGTTTTGGTTAACAGTAAATTTTTCATATTCAGCCACTTTTTATCACCGGCCAAGGTCCCCTTGTTTTTTTTTTTTTATGATTGAGTGTATTCGATAATATATATGTGCCATCCTTTTTCAGTCTATTCATGTGTTCGTGAATGCTTGGATCATTTCTATATCTTAGCAAATGTTAATAATGCCACAGTAAACATGGATGTGCAAGTACTTTTCTGATTGAATGTATTCCTAAACTTTGGGTAGGTACTCAGGACTGGAAGTGTTGGATTACATGGTAGTTCTATTTGTAGGTTTTTCAGGATCCTCCATATTCTTCATAGTGGCCAAACTAATTTACATTCCCACCAACAGTGTAAACAGTGTAGAGAGTTTCCTTTTCACCACAGCCTCACCAGCACTTGTCATTGTTTATTTTCTTAATCTTAGCCATTCTGACTAGGGATAGGTGGTATCTCACTGTGGTTTTGATTTGCAAGTTCCTTGTTGAGCATTTTTCTTTTTTCTTTTTTTTTTTTTTTACTGTTTTTATGTTATCTTTACAGAGAGGTTGAGCTCATTTGGCCATCTTTTAATTGGGCTAATCTTTTCTTTTTCTTTTTCTTTTTTTTTTTTTCAGGTGCACTAGTAGAGTTCCCTGTACATTCTAGTTATTAGACCCCTATATGAGGCATATTTTGCAAATATATTTTTCCACTTCAAGGGTTGTCAATCCACTCTAATTCTTTCTTTTGTTGTGCAGATGCGTTTGGAATGACATGTTTGCACTTAGTTTTAGTGTTATTGCCTGTGTTTTGGGGGTCTTAATGAATAAGTCCTTGCCTACACTAATGTCTTCATGAGTTTCCCCTGCATTATTCACCAGTAATTTTATAGTTTGAGGTCTTGAGTTTAGATCTCTGATCTATTTTGATTTAATTTTCATTTATATTGAGATATACAGGTCCAGATTTATGTTTCTGCAGTTTGAAGCCCAGTTTTTCCAGCCCCATTTGCTAAAGAGGTTTACTTTTCTCTATTAGATTGACTAGTTCCCTTTGTTAGAAAACAGTTGACTATATGTTTGGGGAGTTATTTATGAGGTTTATATTGGTTCCAATTGTCTACATTTGTTTTTATGCCAATACCATGCTGCCTTGATTATTACAGCTTTATTGTATATTTTGGAGTCGGGGGTTGAGATGTCTCCTACTCCACTCTTCTTTTTTTTCTTTCATTTATTTATTTTTACATTTTTCCACAAACATTTAGATTACATAGCAAAAATTTTAGCTCATACTCCATAATTCTTGACAGTTTACAAACAACTTTCAAAATTTCAAAATACTGAATTTTAAAGATAATGTTCAAAATATGTCTTATAACAGAATTGCTTTGATGATACTGTGTCTTTAATGATTCTAAACAAATTATATGCTTTTTTAAAAAAAAACTCTGTAGAATATCTCTGGTAATTTGACAAGGGTTGCATTAAATTTGTAGATTAATTTGGGTAGGATTGACATTTTGATTATATCAATTCTTCCAATCCTGGAACATGGGATTCTCTTTTTCCACTTTTTATGTCATTTTCAAATTAATTTTTAAGTTTGTCATAGTTTTCCTTGTAGAGGTCTTTGACTTCTTTGGTTAGGTTTATTCTTAGGTGTCTTATGCTTTTTGCAGCTCTTGTAAGTGGGATAACTTTTTCAAGTCTACCTCAGTCTGCTCCTTTTCATGTACAGAAGTGCTACAGACTTTTGCATGTTGATTTTGTATCCAGCCAGTTTGCTGTATTCATTTATTATTTCTAGGAGTTTTTTTTTTTTTTCCTTTCCCTGTGTATGTGGATTCTTTTAGATTTTCTTTGTATTTAATCATGTCATATGCAAATAGAGATAATTTACCTTCTTTCCATATTTCAATGCCTTTTATTGTAGTTATTTGTCTGATTTTATTGGCTTGGACTTCCAGTAATACATGAAAAAAGAGTGGAGAAAGTGGGCAGCTTGGTTTTGTTCCAGGTTTTAGATGGAAAGCTTAATTATTTTCCCCATTCAGTGTGATGTTAGCTATCAGTTTTTCATATAGGGCTTTTATTGTGTTGAGAAATGTTACTTCTATGCTGATTTTGCTGTTTACTAATCATGAAGGGATGTTGTGTTTTATCAAATGCTTTTTTCTGCATTGATTGATATTATCATATGTTTTTATTCATTTTCCTGTTAATATGCTGTATTACATTTATAATTTTGTGTATATGGACTAACCTTGGATTCTTGGAATAAAGCCTACCTGGATGTGGTGTGGTGTATAATAGTTTTAATGTGTCGGGAACCAGCAGTTAGTGTAATGGCTATGTCGCTGGACTCCCACGTAGTTGACCGCGGATTGCGTCCCAGATCGCGTGGCTTAAAATTCACGCTGGGTGCATGTGCGTGCGTGCCCAAGATCCCGAGAGGAGAATGGAGGAGAAGGGATTATGGTGTGACCATCCCCCTGGGGGGTGATTTCTTGCTTTCTGTTTCTATGTCTCTCTCTGTCTGTCTGGTGAGCACACGTGCCCTATAGTGAAAACCTCTCCAAAAAAGAATATATATATATATATAATGTGTCATTACATACAATTCCTAGTCTCTTGTGAGAATTTTTGCATTATATTAACAGATCTGTTTTGGAAATCTTTGGCCC
>AAPY01535002.1:0-17839 GCA_000181375.1 Tupaia belangeri
TTAGCCTAAACTCAACTGCCAGCTACTGCAAAGTTTGTTAGGTGTGAAAATCAACTCCATGAGTGAGTCATTCTGCCAAAGATCTTTCTGATACTCCAAAGAAAACTCCAGATTTTGGCTGAAAAACTACATACTTATCTTAGAAAGTAAGCTACATTTCTAAACGCCAACTGTAATACAGTGTTAAACTGCTTCCAAAACTTGAAGTTGAAGTAGTGCTTCACTGAACATCACAAGTTATTCAACGTACAAAGTTAAGTAAGTGGAACAATCAAGTTTGTGTTAGTTCTTTCTTATCATTTCGTAGTAAGAGGGTTTCTTTAATTGTAGAGTGCTTTGAAAGTGTAGTGCATTCTTAGGCCTAAAACTCAACGTGCAGCTACTGCAAAGTTTGTTAGGTGTGAATATCAACTCCATGAGTGGAGTCATTCTGCCAAAGATCTTTCTGATACTCCAAAGAAAACTCCAGATTTTGGCTGAAAAACTACATACTTATCTTAGAAAGTAAGCTACATTTCTAAACGCCAACTGTAATACAGTGTTAAACTGCTTCCCAAACTTGAAGTTGAAGTAGTGCTTCACTGAACATCACAAGTTATTCAACGTACAAAGTTAAGTAAGTGGAACAATCAAGTTTGTGTTAGTTCTTTCTTATCATTTCGTAGCGAAGAGGGTTTCTGTAATTGTAGTGTGCTTTGAAAGTGTAGTGCATTCTTAGGCCTAAAACTCAACTTGCAGCTACTGCAAAGTTTGTTAGGTGTGAAAATCAACTCCATGAGTGAAGTCATTCTGCCAAAGATCTTTCTGATACTCCAAAGAAAACTCCAGATTTTGGCTGAAAAACTACATACTTATCTCAGAAAGTAAGCTACATTTCTAAACGCCAACTGTAATACAGTGTTAAACTGCTTCCAAAACTTGAAGTTCAAGTAGTGCTTCACTGAACATCACAAGTTATTCAACTTACAAAGTTAAGTAAGTGGAACAATCAAGTTTGTGTTAGTTCTTTCTTATCATTTCGTAGGAAGAGGGTTTCTGTAATTGTAGTGTGCTTTGAAAGTGTAGTGCATTCTTAGGCCTAAAACTCAACTTGCAGCTACTGCAAAGTTTGCTAGGTGTGAAAAACCAATTCCATGAGTGGGAGTCATCTTGCCCAAAGATCGTTCTGATACCCCAAGAAAAACCCAGAATTTTGGCTGAAAAAACTACATACTTTATCCTCAGAAAGAAAGCTACATTTCTAAACGCCACCTGTATACAGTGTTAAACTGCTGTCCAAAACTTGAAGTTGAAAGTAGTGCTTCACTGGAGCATCACAGGTTATTCAACTTACAAAGTTAAGTATGTGGAAAAATCAATTTTGTGTTAGTTCTTTCTTATCATTTCGTAGGAAGAGGGTTTCTGTAATTGTAGTGTGCTTTGAAAGTGTAGTGCATTCTTAGGCCTAAAACTCAACTTGCAGCTACTGCAAAGTTTGTTAGGTGGGAAAGTCAACTACCTGCGTGGAGTCAGTCTGTCAAAGATCTTTCTGATACTCCAAAGAAAACTCCAGATTTTGGCTGAAAAACTACATACTTATCTTAGAAAGTAAGCTACATTTCTAAACGCCAACTGTAATACAGTGTTAAACTGCTTCCAAAACTTGAAGTTGAAGTAGTGCTTCACTGAACATCAAAAGTTATTCAACTTACAAAGTTAAGTAAGTGGAACAATCAAGTTTGTGTTAGTTCTTTCTTATCATTTCGTAGGAAGAGGGTTTCTGTAATTGTAGTGTGCTTTGAAAGTGTAGTGCATTCTTAGGCCTAAAACTCAACTTGCAGCTACTGCAAAGTTTGTTAGGTGTGAAAATCAACTCCATGAGTAGAGGTCATTCTGCCAAAGATCTTTCTGATACTCCAAAGAAAACTCCAGATTTTGGCTGAAAAACTACATACTTATCTTAGAAAGTAAGCTACATTTCTAAACGCCAACTGTAATACAGTGTTAAAGTGCTTCCAAAACTTGAAGTTCAAGTAGTGCTTCACTGAACATCACAAGTTATTCAACTTACAAAGTTAAGTAAGTGTAACAATCAAGTTTGTGTTAGTTCTTTCTTATCATTTAGTAGGAAGAGGGTTTCTGTAATTGTAGTGTGCTTTGAAAGTGTAGTGCATTCTTAGGCCTAAAACTCAACTTGCAGCTACTGCAAAGTTTGTTAGGTGTGAAAATCAACTCCATGAGTGGAGTCATTCTGCCAAAGATCTTTCTGATACTCCAAAGAAAACTCCAGATTTTGGCTGAAAAACTACATACTTATCTTAGAAAGTAAGCTACATTTCTAAACGCCAACTGTAATACAGTGTTAAACTGCTTCCAAAACTTGAAGTTGAAGTAGTGCTTCACTGAACATCACAAGTTATTCAACTTACAAAGTTAAGTAAGTGGAACAATCAAGTTTGTGTTAGTTCTTTCTTATCATTTCGTAGGAAGAGGGTTTCTGTAATTGTAGTGTGCTTTGAAAGTGTAGTGCATTCTTAGGCCTAAAACTCAACTTGCAGCTACTGCAAAGTTTGTTAGGTGTGAAAATCAACTCCATGAGTGGAGTCATTCTGCCAAAGATCTTTCTGATACTCCAAAGAAAACTCCAGATTTTGGCTGAAAAACTACATACTTATCTCAGAAAGTAAGCTACATTTCTAAACGCCAACTGTAATACAGTGTTAAACTGCTTCCAAAACTTGAAGTTCAAGTAGTGCTTCACTGAACATCACAAGTTATTCAACTTACAAAGTTAAGTAAGTGGAACAATCAAGTTTGTGTTAGTTCTTTCTTATCATTTCGTAGGAAGAGGGTTTCTGTAATTGTAGTGTGCTTTGAAAGTGTAGTGCATTCTTAGGCCTAAAACTCAACTTGCAGCTACTGCAAAGTTTGTTAGGTGTGAAAATCAACTCCATGAGTGGAGTCATTCTGCCAAAGATCTTTCTGATACTCCAAAGAAAACTCCAGATTTTGGCTGAAAAACTACATACTTATCTCAGAAAGTAAGCTACATTTCTAAACGCCAACTGTAATACAGTGTTAAACTGCTTCCAAAACTTGAAGTTCAAGTAGTGCATCACTGAACATCACAAGTTATTCAACTTACAAAGTTAAGTAAGTGGAACAATCAAGTTTGTGTTAGTTCTTTCTTATCATTTCGTAGGAAGAGGGTTTCTGTAATTGTAGTGTGCTTTGAAAGTGTAGTGCATTCTTAGGCCTAAAACTCAACTTGCAGCTACTGCAAAGTTTGTTAGGTGTGAAAATCAACTCCATGAGTGGAGTCATTCTGCCAAAGATCTTTCTGATACTCCAAAGAAAACTCCAGATTTTGGCTGAAAAACTACATACTTATCTCAGAAAGTAAGCTACATTTCTAAACGCCAACTGTAATACAGTGTTAAACTGCTTCCAAAACTTGAAGTTGAAGTAGTGCTTCACTGAACATCACAAGTTATTCAACTTACAAAGTTAAGTAAGTGGAACAATCAAGTTTGTGTTAGTTCTTTCTTATCATTTCGTAGGAAGAGGGTTTCTGTAATTGTAGTGTAGTTTGAAAGTGTAGTGCATTCTTAGGCCTAAAACTCAACTTGCAGCTACTGCAAAGTTTGTTAGGTGTGAAAATCAACTCCATGAGTGGAGTCATTCTGCCAAAGATCTTTCTGATACTCCAAAGAAAACTCCAGATTTTGGCTGAAAAACTACATACTTATCTTAGAAAGTAAGCTACATTTCTAAACGCCAACTGTAATACAGTGTTAAACTGCTTCCAAAACTTGAAGTTGAAGTAGTGGTTCACTGAACATCACAAGTTATTCAACTTACAAAGTTAAGTAAGTGGAACAATCAAGTTTGTGTTAGTTCTTTCTTATCATTTCGTAGGAAGAGGGTTTCTGTAATTGTAGTGTGCTTTGAAAGTGTAGTGCATTCTTAGGCCTAAAACTCAACTTGCAGCTACTGCAAAGTTTGTTAGGTGTGAAAATCAACTCCATGAGTGGAGTCATTCTGCCAAAGATCTTTCTGATACTCCAAAGAAAACTCCAGATTTTGGCTGAAAAACTACATACTTATCTCAGAAAGTAAGCTACATTTCTAAACGCCAACTGTAATACAGTGTTAAACTGCTTCCAAAACTTGAAGTTGAAGTAGTGCTTCACTGAACATCACAAGTTATTCAACTTACAAAGTTAAGTAAGTGGAACAATCAAGTTTGTGTTAGTTCTTTCTTATCATTTCGTAGGAAGAGGGTTTCTGTAATTGTAGTGTGCTTTGAAAGTGTAGTGCATTCTTAGGCCTAAAACTCAACTTGCAGCTACTGCAAAGTTTGTTAGGTGTGAAAATCAACTCCATGAGTGGAGTCATTCTGCCAAAGATCTTTCTGATACTCCAAAGAAAACTACAGATTTTGGCTGAAAAACTACATACTTATCTTAGAAAGTAAGCTACATTTCTAAACGCCAACTGTAATACAGTGTTAAACTGCTTCCAAAACATGAAGTTCAAGTAGTGCTTCACTGAACATCACAAGTTATTCAACTTACAAAGTTAAGTAAGTGGAACAATCAAGTTTGTGTTAGTTCTTTCTTATCATTTCGTAGGAAGAGGGTTTCTGTCATTGTAGTGTGCTTTGAAAGTGTAGTGCATTCTTAGGCCTAAAACTCAACTTGCAGCTACTGCAAAGTTTGTTAGGTGTGAAAATCAACTCCATGAGTGGAGTCATTCTGCCAAAGATCTTTCTGATACTCCAAAGAAAACTACAGATTTTGGCTGAAAAACTACATACTTATCTTAGAAAGTAAGCTACATTTCTAAACGCCAACTGTAATACAGTGTTAAACTGCTTCCAAAACTTGAAGTTGAAGTAGTGCTTCACTGAACATCACAAGTTATTCAACTTACAAAGTTAAGTAAGTGGAACAATCAAGTTTGTGTTAGTTCTTTCTTATCATTTCGTAGGAAGAGGGTTTCTGTAATTGTAGTGTGCTTTGAAAGTGTAGTGCATTCTTAGGCCTAAAACTCAACTTGCAGCTACTGCAAAGTTTGTTAGGTGTGAAAATCAACTCCATGAGTGGAGTCATTCTGCCAAAGATCTTTCTGATACTCCAAAGAAAACTACAGATTTTGGCTGAAAAACTACATACTTATCTTAGAAAGTAAGCTACATTTCTAAACGCCAACTGTAATACAGTGTTAAACTGCTTCCAAAACTTGAAGTTGAAGTAGTGCTTCACTGAACATCACAAGTTATTCAACTTACAAAGTTAAGTAAGTGGAACAATCAAGTTTGTGTTAGTTCTTTCTTATCATTTCGTAGGAAGAGGGTTTCTGTCATTGTAGTGTGCTTTGAAAGTGTAGTGCATTCTTAGGCCTAAAACTCAACTTGCAGCTACTGCAAAGTTTGTTAGGTGTGAAAATCAACTCCATGAGTGGAGTCATTCGGCCAAAGATCTTTCTGATACTCCAAAGAAAACTCCAGATTTTGGCTGAAAAACTACATACTTATCTTAGAAAGTAAGCTACATTTCTAAACGCCAACTGCAATACAGTGTTAAACTGCTACCAAAACTTGAAGTTGAAGTAGAGCTTCACTGAACATCACAAGTTATTCAACTTACAAAGTTAAGTAAGTGGAACAATCAAGTTTGTGTTAGTTCTTTCTTAACATTTCGTAGGAAGAGTGTTTCTGTAATTGTAGTGTGCTTTGAAAGTGTAGTGCATTCTTAGGCCTAAAACTCAACTTGCAGCTACTGCAAAGTTTGTTAGGTGTGAAAATCAACTCCATGAGTGGAGTCATTCTGCCAAAAGATCTTTCTGATACTCCAAAGAAACTTCCAGATTTTGGCTGAAAAACTACATACTTATCTTAGAAAGTAAGCTACATTTCTAAACGCCACTGGTAATACAGTGTTAAACTGCTTCCAAACCTTGAGGTTGAGGTAGAGCTTCACTGAACATCACAAGTTTATTCAACTTACAAAGTTAAGTAAGTGGAACATCAAGTTTGTGTTAGTTCTTTCTTATCATTTCGTAGGAAGAGGGTTTCTGTAATTGTAGTGTGCTTTGAAAGTGTAGTGCATTCTTAGGCCTAAAACTCAACTTGCAGCTACTGCAAAGTTTGTTAGGTGTGAAAATCAACTCCATGAGTGGAGTCATTCTGCCAAAGATCTTTCTGATACTCCAAAGAAAACTCCAGATTTTGGCTGAAAAACTACATACTTATCTTAGAAAGTAAGCTACATTTCTAAACGCCAACTGTAATACAGTGTTAAACTGCTTCCAAAACTTGAAGTTGAAGTAGAGCTTCACTGAACATCACAAGTTATTCAACTTACAAAGTTAAGTAAGTGGAACAATCAAGTTTGTGTTAGTTCTTTCTTAACATTTCGTAGGAAGAGGGTTTCTGTAATTGTAGTGTGCTTTGAAAGTGTAGTGCATTCTTAGGCCTAAAACTCAACTTGCAGCTACTGCAAAGTTTGTTAGGTGTGAAAATCAACTCCATGAGTGGAGTCATTCTGCCAAAGATCTTTCTGATACTCCAAAGAAAACTACAGATTTTCGCTGAAAAACTACATACTTATCTCAGAAATTAAGCTACATTTCTAAACGCCAACTGTAATACAGTGTTAAACTGCTTCCAAAACTTGAAGTTGAAGTAGTGCTTCACTGAACATCACAAGTTATTCAACTTACAAAGTTAAGTAAGTGGAACAATCAAGTTTGTGGTTAGTTCTTTCTTAACATTTTCGTAGTAAGAGGGTTTCTTTAATCGTAGTTTGCCTTTGAAGTGTAGTGCATTCTTAGGGCCCAAAAAGTCAGCTTGCAGCTACTGCAAAGTTTGTTAGGTGTGAAAATCAACTCCATGAGTGGAGTCATTCTGCCAACGATCTTACTGATACTCCAAAGAAAACTACAGATTTTGGCTGAAAAACTACATACTTATCTCAGAAAGTAAGCTACATTTATAAACGCCAACTGTAATACAGTGTTAAACTGCTTCCAAAACTTGAAGTTGAAGTAGTGCTTCACTGAACATCACAAGTTATTCAACTTACAAAGTTAAGTAAGTGGAACAATCAAGTTTGTGTTAGTTCTTTCTTATCATTTCGTAGGAAGAGGGTTTTTGTAATTGTAGTGTGCTTTGAAAGTGTAGTGCATTCTTAGGCCTAAAACTCAACTTGCAGCTACTGCAAAGTTTGTTAGGTGTGAAAATCAACTCCATGAGTGGAGTCATTCTGCCAAAGATCTTTCTGATACTCCAAAGAAAACTACAGATTTTGGCTGAAAAACTACATACTTATCTCAGAAAGTAAGCTACATTTATAAACGCCAACTGTAATACAGTGTTAAACTGCTTCCAAAACTTGAAGTTCAAGTAGTGCTTCACTGAACATCACAAGTTATTCAACTTACAAAGTTAAGTAAGTGGAACAATCAAGTTTGTGTTAGTTCTTTCTTATCATTTCGTAGGAAGAGGGTTTCTGTAATTGTAGTGTGCTTTGAAAGTGTAGTGCATTCTTAGGCCTAAAACTCAACTTGCAGCTACTGCAAAGTTTGTTAGGTGTGAAAATCAACTCCATGAGTGGAGTCATTCTGCCAAAGATCTTTCTGATACTCCAAGGAAACTACAGATTTTGGCTGAAAACTACATACTTATCTGAGAAAGTAAGCTACATTTCTAACCGCCAACTGTAATACAGTGTTAAACTGCTTCCAAAACTTGAAGTTGAAAGAAGTGCTCCACTGAACATCACAAGTTATTCAACTTACAAAGTTAAGTAAGTGAACAATCAAGTTTGTGTTAGTTCTTTCTTATCATTTCGTAGGAAGAGGGTTTCTGTAATTGTAGTGTGCTTTGAAAGTGTAGTGCATTCTTAGGCCTAAAACTCAACTTGCAGCTACTGCAAAGTTTGTTAGGTGTGAAAATCAACTCCATGAGTGGAGTCATTCTGCCAAAGATCTTTCTGATACTCCAAAGAAAACTCCAGATTTTGGCTGAAAAACTACATACTTATCTTAGAAAGTAAGCTACATTTCTAAACGCCAACTGTAATACAGTGTTAAACTGCTTCCAAAACTTGAAGTTGAAGTAGTGCTTCACTGAACATCAAAAGTTATTCAACTTACAAAGTTAAGTAAGTGGAACAATCAAGTTTGTGTTAGTTCTTTCTTATCATTTCGTAGGAAGAGGGTTTCTGTAATTGTAGTGTGCTTTGAAAGTGTAGTGCATTCTTAGGCCTAAAACTCAACTTGCAGCTACTGCAAAGTTTGTTAGGTGTGAAAATCAACTCCATGAGTGGAGTCATTCTGCCAAAGATCTTTCTGATACTCCTAAGAAAACTCCAGATTTTGGCTGAAAAACTACATACTTATCTCAGAAAGTAAGCTACATTTCTAAACGCCAACTGTAATACAGTGTTAAACTGCTTCCAAAACTTGAAGTTGAAGTAGTGCTTCACTGAACATCAAAAGTTATTCAACTTACAAAGTTAAGTAAGTGGAACAATCAAGTTTGTGTTAGTTCTTTCTTGTCATTTCGTAGGAAGAGGGTTTCTGTAATTGTAGTGTGCTTTGAAAGTGTAGTGCATTCTTAGGCCTAAAACTCAACTTGCCACTACTGCAAAGTTTGTTAGGTGTGAAAATCAACTCCATGAGTGGAGTCATTCTGCCAAAGATCTTTCTGATACTCCAAAGAAAACTACAGATTTTGGCTGAAAATCTACATACTTATCTTAGAAAGTAAGCTACATTTCTAAACGCCAACTGTAATACAGTGTTAAAGTGCTTCCAAAACTTGAAGTTGAAGTAGTGCTTCACTGAACATCACAAGTTATTCAACTTACAAAGTTAAGTAAGTGGAACAATCAAGTTTGTGTTAGTTCTTTCTTATCATTTCGTAGGAAGAGGGTTTCTGTAATTGTAGTGTGCTTTGAAAGTGTAGTGCATTCTTAGGCCTAAAACTCAACTTGCAGCTACTGCAAAGTTTGTTAGGTGTGAAAATCAACTCCATGAGTGGAGTCATTCTGCCAAAGATCTTTCTGATACTCCAAAGAAAACTACAGATTTTGGCTGAAAAACTACATACTTATCTTAGAAAGTAAGCTACATTTCTAAACGCCAACTGTAATACAGTGTTAAAGTGCTTCCAAAACTTGAAGTTCAAGTAGTGCTTCACTGACATCAAAAGTTTATTCAACTACAAAGTTAAGTAAGTGGAACAATCAAGTTTGTGTTAGTTCTTTCTTATCAATTTCGTAGGAAGAAGGGTTTCTTTAATTGTAGTGTGCTTTGAAAGTGTAGTGCATTCTTAGGCCTAAAACTCAACTTGCAGCTACTGCAAAGTTTGTTAGGTGTGAAAATCAAACTCCATGAGTGGAGTCATTCTGCCAAAGATCTTTCTGATACTCCAAAGAAAACTCCAGATTTTGGCTGAAAAACTACATACTTATCTTAGAAAGTAAGCTACATTTCTAAACGCCAACTGTAATACAGTGTTAAACTGCTTCCAAAACTTGAAGTTGAAGTAGTGCTTCACTGAACATCAAAAGTTATTCAACTTACAAAGTTAAGTAAGTGGAACAATCAAGTTTGTGTTAGTTCTTTCTTATCATTTCGTAGGAAGAGGGTTTCTGTAATTGTAGTGTGCTTTGAAAGTGTAGTGCATTCTTAGGCCTAAAACTCAACTTGCAGCTACTGCAAAGTTTGTTAGGTGTGAAAATCAACTCCATGAGTGGAGTCATTCTGCCAAAGGTCTTTCTGATACTCCAAAGAAAACTGCAGATTTTGGCTGAAAAACTACATACTTATCTTAGAAAGTAAGCTACATTTCTAAACGCCAACTGTAATACAGTGTTAAACTGCTTCCAAAACTTGAAGTTCAAGTAGTGCTTCACTGAACATCAAAAGTTATTCAACTTACAAAGTTATGTAAGTGGAACAATCAAGTTTGTGTTAGTTCTTTCTTATCATTTCGTAGGAAGAGGGTTTCTGTAATTGTAGTGTGCTTTGAAAGTGTAGTGCATTCTTAGGCCTAAAACTCAACTTGCAGCTACTGCAAAGTTTGTTAGGTGTGAAAATCAACTCCATGAGTGGAGTCATTCTGCCAAAGATCTTTCTGATACTCCAAAGAAAACTATAGATTTTGGCTGAAAAACTACATACTTATCTTAGAAAGTAAGCTACATTTCTAAACGCCAACTGTAATACAGTGTTAAACTGCTTCCAAAACTTGAAGTTGAAGTAGTGCTTCACTGAACATCAAAAGTTATTCAACTTACAAAGTTAAGTAAGTTGAACAATCAAGTTTGTGTTAGTTCTTTCTTATCATTTCGTAGGAAGAGGGTTTCTGTAATTGTAGTGTGCTTTGAAAGTGTAGTGCATTCTTAGGCCTAAAATTCAACTTGCAGCTACTGCAAAGTTTGTTAGGTGTGAAAATCAACTCCATGAGTGGAGTCATTCTGCCAAAGATCTTTCTGATACTCCAAAGAATACTCCAGATTTTGGCTGAAAAACTACATACTTATCTTAGAAAGTAAGCTACATTTCTAAACGCCAACTGTAATACAGTGTTAAACTGCTTCCAAAACTTGAAGTTGAAGTAGTGCTTCACTGAACATCACAAGTTATTCAACTTACAAAGTTAAGTAAGTGGAACAATCAAGTTTGTGTTAGTTCTTTCTTATCATTTCGTAGGAAGAGGGTTTCTGTAATTGTAGTGTGCTTTGAAAGTGTAGTGCATTCTTACGCCTAAAACTCAACTTGCAGCTACTGCAAAGTTTGTTAGGTGTGAAAATCAACTCCATGAGTGGAGTCATTCTGCCAAAGATCTTTCTGATACTCCTAAGAAAACTCCAGATTTTGGCTGAAAAACTACATACTTATCTCAGAAAGTAAGCTACATTTCTAAACGCCAACTGTAATACAGTGTTAAACTGCTTCCAAAACTTGAAGTTGAAGTAGTGCTTCACTGAACATCACAAGTTATTGAACTTACAAAGTTAAGTAAGTGGAACAATCACGTTTGTGTTAGTTCTTTCTTATCATTTCGTAGGAAGAGGGTTTCTGTAATTGTAGTGTGCTTTGAAAGTGTAGTGCATTCTTAGGCCTAAAACTCAACTTGCAGCTACTGCAAAGTTTGTTAGGTGTGAAAATCAACTCCATGAGTGGAGTCATTCTGCCAAAGATCTTTCTGATACTCCAAAGAAAACTACAGATTTTGGCTGAAAAACTACATACTTATCTTAGAAAGTAAGCTACATTTCTAAACGCCAACTGTAATACAGTGTTAAACTGCTTCCAAAACTTGAAGTTGAAGTAGTGCTTCACTGAACATCACAAGTTATTCAACTTACAAAGTTAAGTGAGTGGAACAATCAAGTTTGTGTTAGTTCTTTCTTAACATTTCGGAGGGAGAGGGTTTCTTTAATTGGAGTGTGCTTTGAAAGTGTAGTGCATTCTTAGGCCTAAAACTCAACTCGCAGCTACTGCAAAGTTTGTTAGGTGTGAAAATAAACTCCATGAGTGGAGTCATTCTGCCAAAGATCTTTCTGATACTCCAAAGAAAACTCCAGATTTGGGCTGAAAAACTACATACTTATCTTAGAAAGTAAGCTACATTTCTAAACGCCAACTGTAATACAGTGTTAAACTGCTTCCAAAACTTGAAGTTGAAGTAGAGCTTCACTGAACATCACAAGTTATTCAACTTACAAAGTTAAGTAAGTGGAACAATCAAGTTTGTGTTAGTTCTTTCTTAACATTTCGTAGGAAGAGGGTTTCTGTGATTGTAGTGTGCTTTGAAAGTGTAGTGCATTCTTAGGCCTAAAACTCAACTTGCAGCTACTGCAAAGTTTGTTAGGTGTGAAAATCAACTCCATGAGTGGAGTCATTCTGCCAAAGATCTTTCTGATACTCCAAAGAAAACTCCAGATTTTGGCTGAAAAGCTACATACTTATCTTAGAAAGTAAGCTACATTTCTAAACGCCAACTGTAATACAGTGTTAAACTGCTTCCAAAACTTGAAGTTGAAGTAGAGCATCACTGAACATCACAAGTTATTCAACTTACAAAGTGAAGTAAGTGGAACAATCAAGTTTGTGTTAGTTCTTTCTTAACATTTCGTAGGAAGAGGGTTTCTGTAATTGTAGTGTGCTTTGAAAGTGTAGTGCATTCTTAGGCCTAAAACTCAACTTGCAGCTACTGCAAAGTTTGTTAGGTGTGAAAATCAACTCCATGAGTGGAGTCATTCTGCCAAAGATCTTTCTGATACTCCTAAGAAAACTACAGATTTTGGCTGAGAAACTACATAATTATCTTAGAAAGTAAGCTACATTTCTAAACGCCAACTGTAATACAGTGTTAAACTGCTTCCAAAACTTGAAGTTGAAGTAGTGCTTCACTGAACATCACAAGTTATTCAACTTACAAAGTTAAGTAAGTGGAACAATCAAGTTTGTGTTAGTTCTTTCTTATCATTTCGTAGGAAGAGGGTTTCTGTAATTGTAGTGTGCTTTGAAAGTGTAGTGCATTCTTAGGCCTAAAACTCAACTTGCAGCTACTGCAAAGTTTGTTAGGTGTGAAAATCAACTCCATGAGTGAAGTCATTCTGCCAAAGATCTTTCTGATACTCCAAAGAAAACTCCAGATTTTGGCTGAAAATCTACATACTTATCTTAGAAAGTAAGCTACATTTCTAAACGCCAACTGTAATACAGTGTTAAACTGCTTCCAAAACTTGAAGTTGAAGTAGTGCTTCACTGAACATCACAAGTTATTCAACTTACAAAGTTAAGTAAGTGGAACAATCAAGTTTGTGTTAGTTCTTTCTTATCATTTCGTAGGAAGAGGGTTTCTGTAATTGTAGTGTGCTTTGAAAGTGTAGTGCATTCTTAGGCCTAAAACTCAACTTGCAGCTACTGCAAAGTTTGTTAGGTGTGAAAATCAACTCCATGAGTGGAGTCATTCTGCCAAAGATCTTTCTGATACTCCAAAGAAAACTACAGATTTTGGCTGAAAAACTACATACTTATCTTAGAAAGTAAGCTACATTTCTAAACGCCAACTGTAATACAGTGTTAAACTGCTTCCAAAACTTGAAGTTGAAGTAGTGCTTCACTGAACATCACAAGTTATTCAACTTACAAAGTTAAGTAAGTGGAACAATCAAGTTTGTGTTAGTTCTTTCTTATCATTTCGTAGGAAGAGGGTTTCTGTAATTGTAGTGCGCTTTGAAAGTGTAGTGCATTCTTAGGCCTAAAACTCAACTTGCAGCTACTGCAAAGTTTGTTAGGTGTGAAAATCAACTCCATGAGTGGAGTCATTCTGCCAAAGATCTTTCTGATACTCCTAAGAAAACTCCAGATTTTGGCTGAAAAACTACATACTTATCTCAGAAAGTAAGCTACATTTCTAAACGCCAACTGTAATACAGTGTTAAACTGCTTCCAAAACTTGAAGTTGAAGTAGTGCTTCACTGAACATCACAAGTTATTCAACTTACAAAGTTAAGTGAGTGGAACAATCAAGTTTGTGTTAGTTCTTTCTTATCATTTCGTAGGAAGAGGGTTTCTGTAATTGTAGTGTGCTTTGAAAGTGTAGTGCATTCTTAGGCCTAAAACTCAACTTGCAGCTACTGCAAAGTTTGTAGGTGTGAAAATCAACTCCATGAGTGGAGTCATTCTGCCAAAGATCTTTCTGATACTCCAAAGAAAACTACAGATTTTGGCTGAAAAACTACATACTTATCTTAGAAAGTAAGCTACATTTCTAAACGCCAACTGTAATACAGTGTTAAACTGCTTCCAAAACTTGAAGTTCAAGTAGTGCTTCACTGAACATCACAAGTTATTCAACTTACAAAGTTAAGTAAGTGGAACAATCAAGTTTGTGTTAGTTCTTTCTTATCATTTCGTAGGAAGAGGGTTTCTGTAATTGTAGTGTGCTTTGAAAGTGTAGTGCATTCTTAGGCCTAAAACTCAACTTGCAGCTACTGCAAAGTTTGTTAGGTGTGAAAATCAACTCCATGAGTGGAGTCATTCTGCCAAAGATCTTTCTGATACTCCAAAGAAAACTACAGATTTTGGCTGAAAAACTACATACTTATCTCAGAAAGTAAGCTACATTTCTAAACGCCAACTGTAATACAGTGTTAAACTGCTTCCAAAACTTGAAGTTGAAGTAGTGCTTCACTGAACATCACAAGTTATTCAACTTACAAAGTTAAGTAAGTGGAACAATCAAGTTTGTGTTAGTTCTTTCTTATCATTTCGTAGGAAGAGTGTTTCTGTAATTGTAGTGTGCTTTGAAAGTATAGTGCATTCTTAGGCCTAAAACTCAACTTGCAGCTACTGCAAAGTTTGTTAGGTGGGAAAATCAACTCCATGAGTGGAGTCATTCTGCCAAAGATCTTTCTGATACTCCAAAGAAAACTACAGATTTTGGCTGAAAAACTACATACTTATCTTAGAAAGTAAGCTGCATTTCTAAACGCCAACTGTAATACAGTGTTAAACTGCTTCCAAAACTTGAAGTTGAAGTAGTGCTTCACTGAACATCACAAGTTATTCAACTTACAAAGTTAAGTAAGTGGAACAATCAAGTTTGTGTTAGTTCTTTCTTATCATTTCGTAGGAAGAGGGTTTCTGTAATTGTAGTGTGCTTTGAAAGTGTAGTGCATTCTTAGGCCTAAAACTCAACTTGCAGCTACTGCAAAGTTTGTTAGGTGTGAAAATCAACTCCATGAGTGGAGTCATTCTGCCAAAGATCTTTCTGATACTCCAAAGAAAACTACAGATTTTGGCTGAAAAACTACATACTTATCTCAGAAAGTAAGCTACATTTCTAAACGCCAACTGTAATACAGTGTTAAACTGCTTCCAAAACTTGAAGTTCAAGTAGTGCTTCACTGAACATCACAAGTTATTCAACTTACAAAGTTAAAGTAAGTGGAACAATCAAGTTTGTGTTAGTTCTTTCTTATCATTTCGTAGGAAGAGGGTTTCTGTAATTGTAGTGTGCTTTGAAAGTGTAGTGCATTCTTAGGCCTAAAACTCAACTCGCAGCTACTGCAAAGTTTGTTAGGTGTGAAAATCAACTCCATGAGTGGAGTCATTCTGCCAAAGATCTTTCTGATACTCCAAAGAAAACTCCAGATTTTGGCTGAAAAACTACATACTTATCTTAGAAAGTAAGCTACATTTCTAAACGCCAACTGTAATACAGTGTTAAACTGCTTCCAAAACTTGAAGTTGAAGTAGTGCTTCACTGAACATCACAAGTTATTCAACTTACAAAGTTAAGTAAGTGGAACAATCAAGTTTGTGTTAGTTCTTTCTTATCATTTCGTAGGAAGAGGGTTTCTGTAATTGTAGTGTGCTTTGAAAGTGTAGTGCATTCTTAGGCCTAAAACTCAACTTGCAGCTACTGCAAAGTTTGTTAGGTGTGAAAATCAACTCCATGAGTGGAGTCATTCTGCCAAAGATCTTTCTGATACTCCAAAGAAAACTACAGATTTTGGCTGAAAAACTACATACTTATCTTAGAAAGTAAGCTACATTTCTAAACGCCAACTGTAATACAGTGTTAAACTGCTTCCAAAACTTGAAGTTGAAGTAGTGCTTCACTGAACATCACAAGTTATTCAACTTACAAAGTTAAGTAAGTGGAACAATCAAGTTTGTGTTAGTTCTTTCTTATCATTTCGTAGGAAGAGGGTTTCTGTAATTGTAGTGTGCTTTGAAAGTGTAGTGCATTCTTAGGCCTAAAACTCAACTTGCAGCTACTGCAAAGTTTGTTAGGTGTGAAAATCAACTCCATGAGTGGAGTCATTCTGCCAAAGATCTTTCTGATACTACTAAGAAAACTACAGATTTTGGCTGAGAAACTACATACTTATGTCAGAAAGTAAGCTACATTTCTAAACGCCAACTGTAATACAGTGTTAAACTTCTTCCAAAACTTGAAGTTCAAGTAGTGCTTCACTGAACATCACAAGTTATTCAACTTACAAAGTTAAGTAAGTGGAACAATCAAGTTTGTGTTAGTTCTTTCTTATCATTTCGTAGGAAGAGGGTTTCTGTAATTGTAGTGTGCTTTGAAAGTGTAGTGCATTCTTAGGCCTAAAACTCAACTTGCAGCTACTGCAAAGTTTGTTAGGTGTGAAAATCAACTCCATGAGTGGAGTCATTCTGCCAAAGATCTTTCTGATACTCCAAAGAAAACTACAGATTTTGGCTGAAAAACTACATACTTATCTTAGAAAGTAAGCTACATTTCTAAACGCCAACTGTAATACAGTGTTAAACTGCTTCCAAAACTTGAAGTTGAAGAAGTGCTTCACTGAACATCACAAGTTATTCAACTTACAAAGTTAAGTAAGTGGAACAATCAAGTTTGTGTTAGTTCTTTCTTATCATTTCGTAGGAAGAGGGTTTCTGTAATTGTAGTGTGCTTTGAAAGTGTAGTGCATTCTTAGGCCTAAAACTCAACTTGCAGCTACTGCAAAGTTTGTTAGGTGTGAAAATCAACTCCATGAGTGGAGTCATTCTGCCAAAGATCTTTCTGATACTCCAAAGAAAACTACAGATTTTGGCTGAAAAACTACATACTTATCTTAGAAAGTAAGCTACATTTCTAAACGCCAACTGTAATACAGTGTTAAACTGCTTCCAAAACTTGAAGTTGAAGTAGTGCTTCACAGAACATCACAAGTTATTAAACTTACAAAGTTAAGTAAGTGGAACAATCAAGTTTGTGTTAGTTCTTTCTTATCATTTCGTAGGAAGAGGGTTTCTTTAATTGTAGTGTGCTTTGAAAGTGTAGTGCATTCTTAGGCCTAAAACTCAACTTGCAGCTACTGCAAAGTTTGTTAGGTGTGAAAATCAACTCCATGAGTGGAGTCATTCTGCCAAAGATCTTTCTGATACTCCAAAGAAAACTCCAGATTTTGGCTGAAAAACTACATACTTATCTCAGAAAGTAAGCTACATTTCTAAACGCCAACTGTAATACAGTGTTAAACTGCTTCCCAAAACTTGAAGTTGAAGTAGTGCTTCACTGAACATCACAAGTTATTCAACTTACAAAGTTAAGTAAGTGGAACAATCAAGTTTGTGTTAGTTCTTTCTTATCATTTCGTAGGAAGAGGGTTTCTGTAATTGTAGTGTGCTTTGAAAGTGTAGTGCATTCTTAGGCCTAAAACTCAACTTGCAGCTACTGCAAAGTTTGTTAGGTGTGAAAATCAACTCCATGAGTGGAGTCATTCTGCCAAAGATCTTTCTGATACTCCAAAGAAAACTCCAGATTTTGGCTGAAAAACTACATACTTATCTTAGAAAGTAAGCTACATTTCTAAACGCCAACTGTAATACAGTGTTAAACTGCTTCCAAAACTTGAAGTTGAAGTAGTGCTTCACTGAACATCACAAGTTATTCAACTTACAAAGTTAAGTAAGTGGAACAATCAAGTTTGTGTTAGTTCTTTCTTATCATTTCGTAGGAAGAGGGTTTCTGTAATTGTAGTGTGCTTTGAAAGTGTAGTGCATTCTTAGGCCTAAAACTCAACTTGCAGCTACTGCAAAGTTTGTTAGGTGTGAAAATCAACTCCATGAGTGGAGTCATTCTGCCAAAGATCTTTCTGATACTCCTACGAAAACTCCAGATTTTGGCTGAAAAACTACATACTTATCTCAGAAAGTAAGCTACATTTCTAAACGCCAACTGTAATACAGTGTTAAACTGCTTCCAAAACTTGAAGTTGAAGTAGTGCTTCACTGAACATCACAAGTTATTCAACGTACAAAGTTAAGTAAGTGGAACAATCAAGTTTGT
>AAPY01535008.1:0-14883 GCA_000181375.1 Tupaia belangeri
TAACTGCTTCCAAAACTTGAAGTTGAAGTAGTGCCTCTTCTGAACATCAAAAGTTATTCAACTTAAAAAGTTCAGTAAGTGGAAAAATCAAGTTTGTGTTAGTTCTTTCTTAACATTTCGTAGGAAGAGGTTTTCTGTAATTGTAGTGTGCTTTGAAAGTGCAGTGCATTCTTAGGCCTAAAACTCAACTTGCAGCTACTGCAAAGTTTGTTTAGGGTGTGAAAATTCAACTTCCATGAGTGGAAGTCATTCTGCCAAAGATCTTTCTGATACTCCAAAAGAAAACTCCTAGATTTTGGCTGAAAAATCTACATACTTATCTTAGAAAGTAAGCTACATTTCTAAACGCCAACTGTAATACAGTGTTAAACTGCTTCCCAAAACTTGAAGTTGAAGTAGAGCTTCACTGAACATCACAAGTTATTCAACTTACAAAGTTAAGTAAGTGGAACAATCAAGTTTGTGTTAGTTCTTTCTTAACATTTCGTAGGAAGAGGGTTTCTGTAATTGTAGTGTGCTTTGAAAGTGTAGTGCATTCTTAGGGCCTAAAACTCAACTTGCAGCTACTGCAAAGTTTTGTTAGGGTGTGAAAATCAACTCCATGAGTGGGAGTCATTCTCCCAAAGATCTTTTCTGATACTCCAAAGAAAACTCCAGATTATTGGCTGAAAAACTACATACTTATCTTAGAAAGTAAGCTACATTTCTAAAACGCCAACTGTAATACAGTGTTAAACTGCTTCCAAAACTTGAAGTTCAAGTAGAGCATCACTGAACATCAAGTTATTCAACTTACAAAGTTAAGTAAGTGGAACAATCAAGTTTGTGTTATTTCTTTCTTAACATTTCGTAGAAAGAGGGTTTCTTTAATTGTAGTGTGCTTTGAAAGTTTAGTGCATCTAGCTAAACTCACTGCAGCTACTGCAAGTGAGTAGGTAGGAAAATCACTCATGAGTGGAGTCATCATGCAAGATCTTTCTGATACTGCAAGGAAACTACAGATTTGGCTGAAAGACTACATACTTATCTTAGAAAGTAAGCTACATTTCTAAACGCCAACTGTAATACAGTGTTAAACTGCTTCCAAAACTTGAAGTTGAAGTAGTGCTTCACTGAACATCACAAGTTATTCAACTTACACAGTTAAGTAAGTGGAACAATCAAGTTTGTGTTAGTTCTTTCTTATCATTTCGTAGGAAGAGGGTTTCTGTAATTGTAGTGTGCTTTGAAAGTGTAGTGCATTCTTAGGCCTAAAACTCAACTTGCAGCTACTGCAAAGTTTGTTAGGTGTGAAAATCAACTCCATGAGTGGAGTCATTCTGCCAAAGATCTTTCTGATACTCCAAAGAAAACTACAGATTTTGGCTGAAAAACTACATACTTATCTTAGAAAGTAAGCTACATTTCTAAACGCCAACTGTAATACAGTGTTAAACTGCTTCCAAAACTTGAAGTTCAAGTAGTGCTTCACTGAACATCACAAGTTATTCAACTTACAAAGTTAAGTAAGTGGAACAATCAAGTTTGTGTTAGTTCTTTCTTATCATTTCGTAGGAAGAGGGTTTCTGTAATTGTAGTGTGCTTTGAAAGTGTAGTGCATTCTTAGGCCTAAAACTCAACTTGCAGCTACTGCAAAGTTTGTTAGGTGTGAAAATCAACTCCATGAGTGGAGTCATTCTGCCAAAGATCTTTCTGATACTCCTAAGAAAACTCCAGATTTTGGCTGAAAAACTACATACTTATCTCAGAAAGTAAGCTACATTTCTAAACGCCAACTGTAATACAGTGTTAAACTGCTTCCAAAACTTGAAGTTCAAGTAGTGCTTCACTGAACATCACAAGTTATTCAACTTACAAAGTTAAGTAAGTGGAACAATCAAGTTTGTGTTAGTTCTTTCTTATCATTTCGTAGGAAGAGGGTTTCTTTAATTGTAGTGTGCTTTGAAAGTGTAGTGCATTCTTAGGCCTAAAACTCAACTTGCAGCTACGGCAAAGTTTGTTAGGTGTGAAAATCAACTCCATGAGTGGAGTCATTCTGCCAAAGATCTTTCTGATACTCCTAAGAAAACTCCAGATTTTGGCTGAAAAACTACATACTTATCTTAGAAAGTAAGCTACATTTCTAAACGCCAACTGTAATACAGTGTTAAACTGCTTCCAAAACTTGAAGTTGAAGTAGAGCTTCACTGAACATCAAAAGTTATTCAAATTAGAAAGTTAAGTAAGTGGAACAATCAAGTTTGTGTTAGTTCTTTCTTATCATTTCGTAGGAAGAGGGTTTCTGTAATTGTAGTGTGCTTTGAAAGTGTAGTGCATTCTTAGGCCTAAAACTCAACTTGCAGCTACTGCAAAGTTTGTTAGGTGTGAAAATCAACTCCATGAGTGGAGTCATTCTGCCAAAGATCTTTCTGATACTCCAAAGAATACTCCAGATTTTGGCTGAAAAACTACATACTTATCTTAGAAAGTAAGCTACATTTCTAAACGCCACCTGTAATACAGTGTTAAACTGCTTCCAAAACTTGAAGTTGAAGTAGTGCTTCACTGAACATCAAAAGTTATTCAACTTACAAAGTTAAGTAAGTGGAACAATCAAGTTTGTGTTAGTTCTTTCTTATCATTTCGTAGGAAGAGGGTTTCTGTAATTGTAGTGTGCTTTGAAAGTGTAGTGCATTCTTAGGCCTAAAACTCAACTTGCAGCTACTGCAAAGTTTGTTAGGTGTGAAAATCAACTCCATGAGTGGAGTCATTCTGCCAAAGATCTTTCTGATACTCCAAAGAAAACTACAGATTTTGGCTGAAAAACTACATACTTATCTCAGAAAGTAAGCTACATTTCTAAACGCCAACTGTAATACAGTGTTAAACTGCTTCCAAAACTTGAAGTTGAAGTAGTGCTTCACTGAACATCAAAAGTTATTCAACTTACAAAGTTAAGTGAGTGGAACAATCAAGTTTGTGTTAGTTCTTTCTTATCATTTCGTAGGAAGAGGGTTTCTGTAATTGTAGTGTGCTTTGAAAGTGTAGTGCATTCTTAGGCCTAAAACTCAACTTGCAGCTACTGCAAAGTTTGTTAGGTGTGAAAATCAACTCCATGAGTGGAGTCATTCTGCCAAAGATCTTTCTGATACTCCAAAGAAAACTACAGATTTTGGCTGAAAAACTACATACTTATCTTAGAAAGTAAGCTACATTTCCTAACGCCAACCTGAATACGGTGTAAACTGCTTCCAAAACTTGAAGTTCAAGTAGAGCATCACTGAACATCAAGTTATTCAACTTACAAAGTTAAGTAAGTGGAACAATCAAGTTTGTGTTATTTCTTTCTTAACATTCGTAGGAAGACGTTTTCTGTAATTTGTAGTGTGCTTTGAAAGTGTAGTGCATTCGTAGGCCTAAAACTCCAACTTGCAGCTACTGCAAAGTTTGTTAAGGTGTGAAAATCAACTCCATGAGTGGAGTCATTTCTGCCAAAAGATCTTTTCTGATACTCCAAAGAAAACTCCAGATTTTGGCTGAAAAACTACATACTTATCTTAGAAAGTAAGCTACATTTCTAAACCCGAACTGTAATACAGTGTTAAACTGCTTCCAAAACTTGAAGTTGAAGTAGTGCTTCACTGAACATCAAAAGTTATTCAACTTAAAAAGTTCAGTAAGTGGAAAAATCAAGTTTGTGTTAGTTCTTTCTTAACATTTCGTAGGAAGAGGTTTTCTGTAATTGTAGTGTGCTTTGAAAGTGCAGTGCATTCTTAGGCCTAAAACTCAACTTGCAGCTACTGCAAAGTTTGTTAGGTGTGAAAATCAACTCCATGAGTGGAGTCATTCTGCCAAAGATCTTTCTGATACTCCAAAGAAAACTCCAGATTTTGGCTGAAAAACTACATACTTATCTTAGAAAGTAAGCTACATTTCTAAACGCCAACTGTAATACAGTGTTAAACTGCTTCCAAAACTTGAAGTTGAAGTAGAGCTTCACTGAACATCACAAGTTATTCAACTTACAAAGTTAAGTAAGTGGAACAATCAAGTTTGTGTTAGTTCTTTCTTAACATTTCGTAGGAAGAGGGTTTCTGTAATTGTGTGCTTTGAAAGTGTAGTGCATTCTTAGGCCTAAAACTCAACTTGCAGCTACTGCAAAGTTTGTTAGGTGTGAAAATCACACTCCAGTGAGTGGAGTCATTCTGCCAAAGATCTTTCTGATACTCCAAAGAAAACTCCAGATTTTGGCTGAGAAACTACATACTTATCTTAGAAAGTAAGCTACATTTCTAAACGCCAACTGTAATACAGTGTTAAACTGCTTCCAAAACTTGAAGTTCAAGTAGTGCTTCACTGAACATCACAAGTTATTCAACTTACAAAGTTAAGTAAGTGGAACAATCAAGTTTGTGTTAGTTCTTTCTTATCATTTCGTAGGAAGAGAGTTTCTGTAATTGTAGTGTGCTTTGAAAGTATAGTGCATTCTTAGGCCTAAAACTCAACGTGCAGCTACTGCAAAGTTTGTTAGGTGTGAAAATCAACTCCATGAGTGGAGTCATTCTGCCAAAGATCTTTCTGATACTCCAAAGAAAACTACAGATTTTGGCTGAGAAACTACATACTTATCTTAGAAAGTAAGCTACATTTCTAAACGCCAACTGTAATACAGTGTTAAACTGCTTCCAAAACTTGAAGTTGAAGTAGTGCTTCACTGAACATCACAAGTTATTCAACTTACAAAGTTAAGTGAGTGGAACAATCAAGTTTGTGTTAGTTCTTTCTTATCATTTCGTAGGAAGAGGGTTTCTTTAATTGTAGTGTGCTTTGAAAGTGTAGTGCATTCTTAGGCCTAAAACTCAACTTGCAGCTACTGCAAAGTTTGTTAGGTGTGAAAATCAACTCCATGAGTGGAGTCATTCTGCCAAAGATCTTTCTGATACTCCAAAGAAAACTACAGATTTTGGCTGAAAAACTACATACTTATCTTAGAAAGTAAGCTACATTTCTAAACGCCAACTGTAATACAGTGTTAAACTGCTTCCAAAACTTGAAGTTGAAGTAGTGCTTCACTGAACATCAAAAGTTATTCAACTTACAAAGTTAAGTAAGTGGAACAATCAAGTTTGTGTTAGTTCTTTCTTATCATTTCGTAGGAAGAGGGTTTCTTTAATTGTAGTGTGCTTTGAAAGTGTAGTGCATTCTTAGGCCTAAAACTCAACTTGCAGCTACTGCAAAGTTTGTTAGGTGTGAAAATCAACTCCATGAGTGGAGTCATTCTGCCAAAGATCTTTCTGATACTCCTAAGAAAACTCCAGATTTTGGCTGAAAACCTACATACTTATCTTAGAAAGTAAGCTACATGTTCTAAACGCCAACTGTAATACAGTGTTAAACTGCTTCCAAAACTTGAAGTTCAAGTAGTGCTTCACTGAACATCACAAGTTATTCAACTTACAAAGTTAAGTAAGTGGAACAATCAAGTTTGTGTTAGTTCTTTCTTATCATTTCGTAGGAAGAGTGTTTCTGTAATTGTAGTGTGCTTTGAAAGTGTAGTGCATTCTTAGGCCTAAAACTCAACTTGCAGCTACTGCAAAGTTTGTTAGGTGTGAAAATCAACTCCATGAGTGGAGTCATTCTGCCAAAGATCTTTCTGATACTCCAAAGAAAACTACAGATTTTGGCTGAAAAACTACATACTTATCTTAGAAAGTAAGCTACATTTCTAAACGCCAACTGTAATACAGTGTTAAACTGCTTCCAAAACTTGAAGTTGAAGTAGTGCTTCACTGAACATCACAAGTTATTCAACTTACAAAGTTAAGTGAGTGGAACAATCAAGTTTGTGTTAGTTCTTTCTTATCATTTCGTAGGAAGAGGGTTTCTGTAATTGTAGTGTGCTTTGAAAGTGTAGTGCATTCTTAGGCCTAAAACTCAACTTGCAGCTACTGCAAAGTTTGTTAGGTGTGAAAATCAACTCCATGAGTGGAGTCATTCTGCCAAAGATCTTTCTGATACTCCAAAGAAAACTACAGATTTTGGCTGAAAAACTACATACTTATCTTAGAAAGTAAGCTACATTTCTAAACGCCAACTGTAATACAGTGTTAAACTGCTTCCAAAACTTGAAGTTGAAGTAGTGCTTCACTGAACATCACAAGTTATTCAACTTACAAAGTTAAGTGAGTGGAACAATCAAGTTTGTGTTAGTTTTTTCTTAACATTTCGTCGGAAGACGTTTTCTTTAATGTAGTGTGCTTGAAAGTGTAGTGCATTCTTAGGCCTAAAATTCAACCTGCAGCTACTGCAAAGTTTGTTAGGTGTGAAAATCAACTCCATGAGTGGAGTCATTCTGCCAAAGATCTTTCTGATACTCATAAGAGAACTCCAGATTTTGGCTGAAAAAACTACATACTTATCTCAGAAAGTAAGCTACATTTCTAAACGCCAACTGTAATACAGTGTTAAACTGCTTCCAAAACTTGAAGTTGAAGTAGTGCTTCACTGAACATCACAAGTTATTCAACTTACAAAGTTAAGTAAGTGGAACAATCAAGTTTGTGTTAGTTCTTTCTTATCATTTCGTAGGAAGAGGGTTTCTTTAATTGTAGTGTGCTTTGAAAGTGTAGTGCATTCTTAGGCCTAAAACTCAACTTGCAGCTACTGCAAAGTTTGTTAGGTGTGAAAATCAACTCCATGAGTGGAGTCATTCTGCCAAAGATCTTTCTGATACTCCAAAGAGAACTCCAGATTTTGGCTGAAAAACTACATACTTATCTTAGAAAGTAAGCTAAATTTCTAAACGCCAACTGTAATACAGTGTTAAACTGCTTCCAAAACTTGAAGTTGAAGTAGTGCTTCACTGAACATCACAAGTTATTCAACTTACAAAGTTAAGTAAGTGGAACAATCAAGTTTGTGTTAGTTCTTTCTTATCATTTCGTAGGAAGAGGGTTTCTGTAATTGTAGTGTGCTTTGAAAGTGTAGTGCATTCTTAGGCCTAAAACTCAACTTGCAGCTACTGCAAAGTTTGTTAGGTGTGAAAATCAACTCCATGAGTGGAGTCATTCTGCCAAAGATCTTTCTGATACTCCAAAGAAAACTACAGATTTTGGCTGAAAAACTACATACTTATCTTAGAAAGTAAGCTACATTTCTAAACGCCAACTGTAATACAGTGTTAAACTGCTTCCAAAACTTGAAGTTGAAGTAGTGCTTCACTGAACATCACAAGTTATTCAACTTACAAAGTTAAGTAAGAGGAACAATCAAGTTTGTGTTAGTTCTTTCTTATCATTTCGTAGGAAGAGGGTTTCTTTAATTGTAGTGTGCTTTGAAAGTGTAGTGCATTCTTAGGCCTAAAACTCAACTTGCAGCTACTGCAAAGTTTGTTAGGTGTGAAAATCAACTGCATGAGTGGAGTCATTCTGCCAACGATCTTTCTGATACTCCGAAGAAAACTACAGATTTTGGCTGAAAAACTACAAACTTATCTTAGAAAGTAAGCTACATTTCTAAACGCCAACTGTAATACAGTGTTAAACTGCTTCCAAAACTTGAAGTTGAAGTAGTGCTTCACTGAACATCACAAGTTATTCAACTTACAAAGTTAAGTAAGTGGAACAATCAAGTTTGTGTTAGTTCTTTCTTATCATTTCGTAGGAAGAGGGTTTCTGTAATTGTAGTGTGCTTTGAAAGTGTAGTGCATTCTTAGGCCTAAAACTCAACTTGCAGCTACTGCAAAGTTTGTTAGGTGTGAAAATCAACTCCATGAGTGGAGTCATTCTGCCAAAGATCTTTCTGATACTCCAAAGAAAACTACAGATTTTGGCTGAAAAACTACATACTTATCTTAGAAAGTAAGCTACATTTCTAAACGCCAACTGTAATACAGTGTTAAACTGCTTCCAAAACTTGTAGTTGAAGTAGTGCTTCACTGAACATCACAAGTTATTCAACTTACAAAGTTAAGTAAGTGGAACAATCAAGTTTGTGTTAGTTCTTTCTTATCATTTCGTAGGAAGAGGGTTTCTTTAAATGTAGTGTGCTTTGAAAGTGTAGTGCATTCTTAGGCCTAAAACTCAACTTGCAGCTACTGCAAAGTTTGTTAGGTGTGAAAATCAACTCCATGAGTGGAGTCATTCTGCCAAAGATCTTTCTGATACTCCAAAGAAAACTACAGATTTTGGCTGAAAAACTACATACTTATCTTAGAAAGTAAGCTACATTTCTAAACGCCAACTGTAATACAGTGTTAAACTGCTTCCAAAACTTGAAGTTGAAGTAGTGCTTCACTGAACATCACAAGTTATTCAACTTACAAAGTTAAGTAAGTGGAACAATCAAGTTTGTGTTAGTTCTTTCTTATCATTTCGTAGGAAGAGGGTTTCTGTAATTGTAGTGTGCTTTGAAAGTGCAGTTCATTCATAGACCCAATACTCAACTTGCAGCTACTGCAAAGTTTGTCAGGTGGGAAAATCATCTCCATGAGTGGAGTCATTATGCTAAAGATCTTTCTGATATTCCAAAGAATACGCCAGATTTCGGGGGGAAAACTACATGCTTATCATTGAAAAACTAAGCTTTATTTCTAAACGCCGACTGTAATACAGTGTTAAACTGCTTCCAAAACTTGAAGTTGAAGTAGTGCTTCACTGAACATCACAAGTTATTCAACTTACAAAGTTAAGTAAGTGGAACAATCAAGTTTGTGTTAGTTCTTTCTTATCATTTGGTAGGAAGAGGGTTTCTTTAAATGTAGTGTGCTTTGAAAGTGTAGTGCATTCTTAGGCCTAAAACTCAACTTGCAGCTACTGCAAAGTTTGTTAGCTGTGAAAATCAACTCCATGAGTGGAGTCATTCTGCCAAAGATCTTTCTGATACTCCATAGAAAACTACAGATTTTGGCTGAAAAACTACATACTTATCTTAGAAAGTAAGCTACATTTCTAAACGCCAACTGTAATACAGTGTTAAACTGCTTCCAAAACTTGAAGTTGAAGTAGTGCTTCACTGAACATCACAAGTTATTCAACTTACAAAGTTAAGTAAGTGGAACAATCAAGTTTGTGTTAGTTCTTTCTTATCATTTCGTAGGAAGAGGGTTTCTGTAATTGTAGTGTGCTTTGAAAGCGTAGTGCATTCTTAGGCCTAAAACTCAACTTGCAGCTACTGCAAAGTTTGTTAGGTGTGAAAATCAACTCCATGAGTGGAGTCATTCTGCCAAAGATCTTTCTGATACTCCAAAGAAAACTACAGATTTTGGCTGAAAAACTACAAACTTATCTTAGAAAGTAAGCTACATTTCTAAACGCCAACTGTAATACAGTGTTAAACTGCTTCCAAAACTTGAAGTTGAAGTTGTGCTTCACTGAACATCAAAAGTTATTCAACTTACAAAGTTAAGTAAGTGGAACAATCAAGTTTGTGTTAGTTCTTTCTTATCATTTCGTAGGAAGAGGGTTTCTGTAATTGTAGTGTGCTTTGAAAGTGTAGTGCATTCTTAGGCCTAAAACTCAACTTGCAGCTACTGCAAAGTTTGTTAGGTGTGAAAATCAACTCCATGAGTGGAGTCATTCTGCCAAAGATATTTCTGATACTCCAAAGAAAACTCCAGTTTTTGGCTGAAAAACTACATACTTATCTTAGAAAGTAAGCTACATTTCTAAACGCCAACTGTAATACAGTGTTAAACTGCTTCCAAAACTTGAAGTTGAAGTAGTGCTTCACTGAACATCACAAGTTATTCAACTTACAAAGTTAAGTAAGTGGAACAATCAAGTTTGTGTTAGTTCTTTCTTATCATTTCGTAGGAAGAGGGTTTCTGTAATTGTAGTGTGCTTTGAAAGTGTAGTGCATTCTTAGGCCTAAAACTCAACTTGCAGCTACTGCAAAGTTTGTTAGGTGTGAAAATCAACTCCATGAGTGGAGTCATTCTGCCAAAGATCTTTCTGATACTCCAAAGAAAACTACAGATTTTGGCTGAAAAACTACATACTTATCTTAGAAAGTAAGCTACATTTCTGAACGCCAACTGTAATACAGTGTTAAACTGCTTCCAAAACTTGAAGTTAAAGTAGAGCTTCACTGAACATCACAAGTTATTCAACTTACAAAGTTAAGTAAGTGGAACAATCAAGTTTGTGTTAGTTCTTTCTTATCATTTCGTAGTAAGAGGGTTTCTTTAATTCTAGTGTGCTTTGAAAGTGTAGTGCATTCTTAGGCCTAAAACTCAACTTGCAGCTACTGCACAGTTTGTTAGGTGTGAAAATCAACTCCATGTGTGGAGTCATTCTGCCAAAGATCTTTCTGATACTCCAAAGAATACTCCAGATTTTGGCTGAAAAACTACATACTTATCTTAGAAAGTAAGCTACATTTCTAAACGCCAACTGTAATACAGTGTTAAACTGCTTCCAAAACTTGAAGTTGAAGTAGTGCTTCACTGAACATCACAAGTTATTCAACTTACAAAGTTAAGTAAGTGGAACAATCAAGTTTGTGTTAGTTCTTTCTTATCATTTCGTAGGAAGAGGGTTTCTGTAATTGTAGTGTGCTTTGAAAGTGTAGTGCATTCTTAGGCCTAAAACTCAACTTGCAGCTACTGCAAAGTTTGTTAGGTGTGAAAATCAACTCCATGAGTGGAGTCATTCTGCCAAAGATCTTTCTGATACTCCAAAGAAAACTACAGATTTTGGCTGAAAAACTACATACTTATCTTAGAAAGTAAGCTACATTTCTAAACGCCAACTGTAATACAGTGTTAAACTGCTTCCAAAACTTGAAGTTGAAGTAGTGCTTCACTGAACATCACAAGTTATTCAACTTACAAAGTTAAGTAAGTGGAACAATCAAGTTTGTGTTAGTTCTTTCTTATCATTTCGTAGGAAGAGGGTTTCTTTAATTGTAGTGTGCTTTGAAAGTGTAGTGCATTCTTAGGCCTAAAACTCAACTTGCAGCTACTGCAAAGTTTGTTAGGTGTGAAAATCAACTCCATGAGTGGAGTCATTCTGCCAAAGATCTTTCTGATACTCCAAAGAAAACTACAGATTTTGGCTGAAAAAATACATACTTATCTTAGAAAGTAAGCTACATTTCTAAACGCCCAGTGTAATACAGTGTTAAACTGCTTCCAAAACTTGAGGTTGAAGTAGAGCATCACTGAACATCACAAGTTATTCAACTTACAAAGTTGAGTAAGTGGAATAATCAAGTTTGTGTTAGTTCTTTCTTAACATTTTGTAGTAAGAGTGTTTCTTTTATCGTAGTTTGCTTTGAAAGTGTAGTGCATTCTAAGGTCTAAAACTCAACTTGCAGTTACTGCAAAGTTTGTTAGTTGTATAAATCAGCTCCATGAGTGGAGTCATTCTGCCAAAGATCTCTCTGATACTCCAAAGAAAACTCCAGATTTTGGCTGAAAAACTACATACTTATTTTGAGCAAGTAAGCTTGATTTCTAAACGCCCAGTGTAATACAGTGTTAAACTGCTTCCAAAACTTGAGGTTGAAGTAGAGCATCACTGAACATCACAAGTTATTCAACTTACAAAGTTAAGTAAGTGGAATAATCAAGTTTGTGTTAGTTCTTTCTTAACATTTTGTAGTAAGAGTGTTTCTTTTATCGTAGTTTGCTTTGAAAGTGTAGTGCATTCTTAGGCCTAAAACTCAACTTGAAGTTACTGCAAAGTTTGTTAGGTGTGAAAATCAACTCCATGAGTGGAGTCATTCTGCCAAAGATCTTTCTGATACTCCAAAGAATACTCCAGATTTTGGCTGAAAAACTACATACTTATCTTAGAAAGTAAGCTACATTTCTAAACGCCAACTGTAATACAGTGTTAAACTGCTTCCAATACTTGAAGTAGAAGTAGAGCTTCACTGAACTTCAAAAGTTATTCAAATTAGAAAGTTAAGTAAGTGGAACAGTCAAGTTTGTGTTAGTTCTTTCTTATCATTTCGTAGGAAGAGGGTTTCTGTAATTGTAGTGTGCTTTGAAAGTGTAGTGCATTCTTAGGCCTAAAACTCAACTTGCAGCTACTGCAAAGTTTGTTAGGTGTGAAAATCAACTCCATGAGTGGAGTCATTCTGCCAAAGATCTTTCTGATACTCCAAAGAAAACTACAGATTTTGGCTGAAAAACTACATACTTATCTTAGAAAGTAAGCTACATTTCTAAACGCCAACTGTAATACAGTGTTAAACGGCTTCCAAAACTTGAAGTTGAAGTAGTGCTTCACTGAACATCACAAGTTATTCAACTTACAAAGTTAAGTAAGTGGAACAATCAAGTTTGTGTTAGTTCTTTCTTATCATTTCGTAGGAAGAGGGTTTCTGTAATTGTAGTGTGCTTTGAAAGTGTAGTGCATTCTTAGGCCTAAAACTCAACTTGCAGCTACTGCAAAGTTTGTTAGGTGTGAAAATCAACTCCATGAGTGGAGTCATTCTGCGAAAGATCTTTCTGATACTCCTACGAAAACTCCAGATTTTGGCTGAAAAACTACATACTTATCTTAGAAAGTAAGCTACATTTCTAAACGCCAACTGTAATACAGTGTTAAACTGCTTCCAAAACTTGAAGTTGAAGTAGTGCTTCACTGAACATCACAAGTTATTCAACTTACAAAGTTAAGTAAGTGGAACATCTAGTTTGTGTTTGTTCTTTCTTATCATTTCGTAGGAAGAGGGTTTCTGTAATTGTAGTGTGCTTTGAAAGTGTAGTGCATTCTTAGGCCTAAAACTCAACTTGCAGCTACTGCAAAGTTTGTTAGGTGTGAAAATCAACTCCATGAGTGGAGTCATTCTGCCAAAGATCTTTCTGATACTCCAAAGAAAACTACAGATTTTGGCTGAAAAACTACATACTTATCTTAGAAAGTAAGCTACATTTCTAAACGCCAACTGTAATACAGTGTTAAACGGCTTCCAAAACTTGAAGTTGAAGTAGTGCTTCACTGAACATCACAAGTTATTCAACTTACAAAGTTAAGTAAGTGGAACAATCAAGTTTGTGTTAGTTCTTTCTTATCATTTCGTAGGAAGAGGGTTTCTGTAATTGTAGTGTGCTTTGAAAGTGTAGTGCATTCTTAGGCCTAAAACTCAACTTGCAGCTACTGCAAAGTTTGTTAGGTGTGAAAATCAACTCCATGAGTGGAGTCATTATGCCAAAGATCTTTCTGATACTCCTACGAAAACTCCAGATTTTGGCTGAAAAACTACATACTTATCTCAGAAAGTAAGCTACATTTCTAAACGCCAACTGTAATACAGTGTTAAACTGCTTCCAAAACTTGAAGTTGAAGTAGTGCTTCACTGAACATCACAAGTTATTCAACTTACAAAGTTAAGTAAGTTGAACAATCAAGTTTGTGTTAGTTCTTTCTTATCATTTCGTAGTAAGAGGGTTTCTTTAATTGTAGAGTGCTTTGAAAGTGTAGTGCATTCTTAGGCCTAAAACTCAACGTGCAGCTACTGCAAAGTTTGTTAGGTGTGAAAATCAACTCCATGAGTGGAGTCATTCTGCCAAAGATCTTTCTGATACTCCAAAGAAAACCCCAGATTTTGGCTGAAAAACTACATACTTATCTTAGAAAGTGAGCTACATTTCTAAACGCCAACTGTAATACAGTGTTAAAGTGCTTCCAAAACTTGAAGTTGAAGTAGTGCTTCACTGAACATCACAAGTTATTCAACTTACAAAGTTAAGTGAGTGGAACAATCAAGTTTGTGTTAGTTCTTTCTTATCATTTCGTAGGAAGAGGGTTTCTTTAATTGTAGTGTGCTTTGAAAGTGTAGTGCATTCTTAGGCCTAAAACTCAACTTGCAGCTACTGCAAAGTTTGTTAGGTGTGAAAATCAACTCCATGAGTGGAGTCATTCTGCCAAAGATCTTTCTGATACTCCAAAGAAAACTACAGATTTTGGCTGAAAAACTACATACTTATCTCAGAAAGTAAGCTACATTTCTAAACGCCAACTGTAATACAGTGTTAAACTGCTTCCAAAACTTGAAGTTGAAGTAGTGCTTCACTGAACATCACAAGTTATTCAACTTACAAAGTTAAGTAAGTGGAACAATCAAGTTTGTGTTAGTTCTTTCTTATCATTTCGTAGGAAGAGGGTTTCTGTAATTGTAGTGTGCTTTGAAAGTGTAGTGCATTCTTAGGCCTAAAACTCAACTTGCAGCTACTGCAAAGTTTGTTAGGTGTGAAAATCAACTCCATGAGTGGAGTCATTCTGCCAAAGATCTTTCTGATACTCCAAAGAAAACTACAGATTTTGGCTGAAAAACTACATACTTATCTTAGAAAGTAAGCTACATTTCTGAACGCCAACTGTAATACAGTGTTAAACTGCTTCCAAAACTTGAAGTTGAAGTAGTGCTTCACTGAACATCACAAGTTATTCAACTTACAAAGTTAAGTAAGTGGAACAATCAAGTTTGTGTTAGTTCTTTCTTATCATTTCGTAGGAAGAGGGTTTCTGTAATTGTAGTGTGCTTTGAAAGTGTAGTGCATTCTTAGGCCTAAAACTCAACTTGCAGCTACTGCAAAGTTTGTTAGGTGTGAAAATCAACTCCATGAGTGGAGTCATTCTGCCAAAGATCTTTCTGATACTCCTACGAAAACTCCAGATTTTGGCTGAAAAACTACATACTTATCTTAGAAAGTAAGCTACATTTCTAAACGCCAACTGTAATACAGTGTTAAACTGCTTCCAAAACTTGAAGTTGAAGTAGTGCTTCACTGAACATCACAAGTTATTCAACTTACAAAGTTAAGTAAGTGGAACAATCAAGTTTGTGTTAGTTCTTTCTTATCATTTCGTAGGAAGAGGGTTTCTGTAATTGTACTGTGCTTTGAGAGTGTAGTGCATTCTTAGGCCTAAAACTCAACTGCAGCTACTGCAA
>AAPY01535108.1:0-10976 GCA_000181375.1 Tupaia belangeri
CCCTTGGGGGGATGGCATGCCACAATCCCTTCTCCTCCATTCTTCTCTTGGGTTCATGGGCACACACACACAAGTGCCTGGCATGAGTTCAAGCTACCAGGTCCGGTACTCGAACTGCAGTCAACTACATGGGAGTCCGGTGATAGCCATTAGGTTATCTGCTGTTCCCATTCATTTCTCTTCTTTACAAAATTCCCAGTCTCACAAGTATTCTGTTATATAACACTAAATGCTCTAAGAGAATGGTATAAATAAGTGAGTAGCACAAGTCTTTATGTTAGAAAGTCAAGTAATAATTACAGGACCACTGATAGAAATGGAAGATCACTACTGACCAACTATCAAATTGGTGGTTGACCCAGGTGAGAATGATCAGTGTTTACCAACTCTGGTGGGTGAGAGGTGAAATGAAATAGGATACTGATATAAGTATGGAATATTTCACATAAAATTCTATACAACAGAAAACACTTTTCTGCAAGAAACTGGACAGGCGTTTTTCCCAGTTATTGAGGTGCCACTACCATTGCTGGGGGTGTGCCCCACATTCTCCCTGGGGGGGGGCTGCACTGAGGCAAGCACAGAATCAGCTGGGACTGCAGGGCCTGTGTCTGCTCAGAAGAAAACATTGTTTAAACCCAGAGGGAGTCATGTTTGCACTTTCAATCTATCAAAGTTATAAAAATGAGGGAAAGCCTCAGAACCAGAGCAGACAAACACATTTTCATGTAGTTTTGAAGTTCGTGAAATTTGAAGTTGGCCTGTGGACTGGATTGTGAACCAGGTTAATTTCCTGATTTGTGAGTTATACAGCAGTTTCATGGAAAAGTACTCCTGCTTTAGGAAAAACCAGATGGGATTATTAATACTTTGAATTAAGTGAAAAATATGGTAAATCGGGACCAGTGGGTGGCGTGGTGGTCAAGGTGCTGGACACTCCCACATGGCCAACGGGGTTCAAGTCCTGGACCTAGTGGCTTGCTTTCTCACTTCCTCTCTCTCTCACTCTCACCCTGTCTCTCTCTGGTCGAATTAAAAAATCAATGAATGAATAAATAAATAAAATAAAGTTATTTTAAAAATATATATATGGTAAATCAATTGCCACGGAGAAATGTGAATGAAAGAATCAAGAGTAGTATCCACTACTACTGCCAAGCTTTCTATAATTTTGAATTTGTGTGAAAAAATTAAAATAAATTAACCTTATAAATTACTGCATGAATACCACTTAAGTAAAATGGATCTAACCTTGAACTTTGCTATACACGCATAACCCTACTCAAAGCAGTTCAACTAAGCTGTGATACTAATCACCCTTATACTAGCTTGGATGCTATTTTAGAATATAACAGGTGAATATTACATTAATATTTTACATCTTATTGCATATCTGGCATGCTTTGCAAGGCTGGGGAAAAAGTGTTGAATTTTTTAATAGCTTTAATGACATATTCCTGAAATGGCAAAGGAATGCACAAAGCCATGATGTCGATTAAAAAAATAACAGAAAATTCCATCCCTCCTTTGTTCAGAAAGAGCAACAATTTGGCAGTCACTTTTGTGCAGAAATAACACTGAAAGGGCTCAGAGGTCCCTGTAAGAAGCCACAGTACAGTAAAAGAAAAATAACCTCAGAGAAACTATACAGAAATGACCTCTGGGGAGGCCAGAATAACATGAGAAACAGAAAGAAGAACAGGTTTTATCAGCATCAGACACAAGATGGGAATCACTGTGACTCCCTGCTGCCTACTTGACAAAGATTTTATGAGACATCTCTGCCAAAGCCTCAATACCCTTCATGGACACCAGGCTTTCCCCATACCTTTCACAACTGAGGGACCATCGGCATTCACAGCTGTGGATCCCAGAGACTTGTTCTGCATCTTCTGTGGCTGAGGAAACCAACAACCCAGCATAGCTGCTATTGACCCCTGTAGCTTTCACCATCACGGACCTGATTTTTCTGGCATCACAATCTGCAGGTGACTGAAACAACCTCCTTTACCTTCTCATTCCCTGGAGACACTGAAATCAGCCAGACTGCTGCTTCTGTGGTCACTCTGGCTCAGGGACTCAGCCCAGCAGCCTTCACAGTCCCCTAGACTGGCCCTTCCTCCCCTCATTCCTCCTCCACAATCTGGAGTGGCCTGAGGTGCTCCTGCTGTGGGTACCATGCCCCAGGGACCCAGGACAGCATCCCTAATATTGCCCAGGTGCCTAACTCACCACCTACCTCACCACCTGTCCTCCGTGAATCCAGCCAACCTCCTGCCTCTATATTTTCTCTGGCCCTACCACATTCATACCCACAAACAACTCTGGTTCCTCCATCAGAAGTTCCATTCTAACATGATGCATGACCAAGTCTGACTCCTGCCACCTCTAGTGCCCATAGCTGTGTGTGCATAGCAGCTAGTCCTCCCTCACATGCCCACCTCAACACCATCTTTCATCCATAGCTAGTCCCTATAGCTGCACATGCAGGTATAACTCCAACCTGGACATGTAGGTTCTCACAAAGAGACGGCCTGATCCTGTCACTGGCCACTGCAATTGTGCATGGTTAAGCTTCCAGTCCCAACTGCTGTGTGTGCTTCTGAGCTTGGTCCCAGGCCCTGACTCTGTTGCCGTGCAAGTACCTACAGCTGGCTTCCATGGTGTACAGAGACCCCAGAAATAAACCCAAGTCTATATGGCCAATGAGTTTTTAACAAGGGCACCAAAAAGATACAACAGGCCAAAAAAAAAAAAAAAAAAAAAAAAAAAACTCTGTTCAATAAGTGATTTGGCAAAACATAGAGAGTGGCTGCATCTGAGCTGAACAATGGTGACCTTTAAAGTCAAGCAGAGCACAGACTTGCTTGTTGGGTCTATGCTGCACAGCAAGTAGAGGTTAAAGGAAACTGTTTCAGCCAGAGAAGGTCAGAGAAGGCTTGTTTAGAACTGCAAGATGGCCAAGATGCTTCACAGCTGCAGTCAATAATAGAAAACACCTGGCTTTACCTTCCTCTTCTCCTTCCCCCTTTGCCCTATAAAAGAATAAACCTGAGGGAACCAGCAGTTAGCGTAATGGCTATGTCACTGGACTCCCATGTAGTCGACCACGGTTCGTGTCCTGGACTGGTGGCTTAAAACTCACGCCGGGCGCGTGTGCGTGTGTGCCCAAGATCCCAAGAGGAGAATGGAGGAGAAGGGATTGCGGCATGACCATCCCCCCTGGGGGCTGATTTCTCGCTTTCTGTCTCTATGTCTCTCTCTGTCTGGCGAGCACACACGCCCTACAGTGAAAATCTCTCACTACATAAAACAAAAAATGACAAGAAAAAAAAGAAAAAGATCACTCTGAGAACAGCTCGGTGCTGCAGCAATCTCCATCAGAGATGCCCTGTCTGCCCAACCCCTGCTTTTCTCTACTTGTGAGTCTGTTTATCTGTTTTCAAATCAACTTCTGCTTCTACTTGCGGTCAGGTGTCACTGCCTTTGCTGGCTTTGGTAGCAAAATTGTTTATCCGTTTTGCTATAGAATGACACTAGACACATACATGCAGGCAGAAATCAACTCAAAATGGATAAAAGACCTAAATGTACCACCTGAAACCATAGAACTTTCACAATAAGGGGGAAGAGGCCAGCAGGTGGTGTGCTGCTCAAGGCATTTTACTCCCACGTGGCCAACCGTGTTAGAGTCCCAGACTGGATGGCTTGAAAATCATGCCAAGTGCATGCCCAAAATCCAAAGAGGAGAAAGGATTGCTGTGTGGCCCTCTCCTATGGGGGCGTGGGGGGTGATTTTGCACTTTCCTTCTTTATCTCTCTCTGGCAAGTGCACACATCCTATTTCAACAATGTACAATGACAAAGAAATACAGGGAATAATCTTTTGTCATTTGTGTTGGGAATGCTTTTTTTGATTAGCACACCAAAAGCACAGGCAACCAAAGCAAAGTCAAAGACATGAGACTTCCTCAAAGTAAAATACTTCTACACACCAAAGAAAACAATCAATAAAACAAAAACCATCCCACTGATGGAGAAGGACTTTTTTTTTTGAGAGGTTTTCCCTATAGAGTGCGTGGGCTCACCAGACAGACAGAGAGAGACAGAGAGAGAGAAAGCGAGAAATCACCCCCCAGGGTAGATGGTCACGCCACAATCCCTTCTCCTCCATTCTCCTCGGGATCTTGGGCAAGCACGCACACGCGCCCGGTGTGAGTTTTAAGCCACCGGGTCTGGGACGCGAACCGTGGTTGACTATGTGGGAGTCCAGCGACATAGCCATTACGCTAACTGCTGGTTCCCCTATTTTTTGTTTGAGAGAGAGATTTTTGCCATAGGGTATATGTGCTCGTCAGAGAGACAAAGAGAGACTGAGAGACAGAAAGTGAGAAATCACTCCCCAGGGATTATGACCACACCCCAATCCCTTATCCTCCATGCTCCTCTTGAAATTTTGGGCATGCACACATATGCACCTGGCATGAGTTTTAAGCTGCCAGGTCCAGGACTCGAACTACAGTTGACTATGTGGGAGTCTGGCAACATTATTATTCCACCATCTGCCGGTCATGGAGAGAAACTATTTTAAAGCTGTACATATGATAAAAAGGTCCATTACCAAAATAGGGGCCAGCAGGGTGGTTAAGGTGGTGGACTCCCACATGGCTGACTGTGATTCGAGTCCTATACCTGGCAGCTTGAAAATCACACTGGGCACATCTGAATGCATGTCCAAAATCTCGAGAAGAGGATGCAGAAGTGATTGTGGATTGACCATCCCACCAGAGGAGGGGGATGGATGTGGGGGTGATTTCTCATTTTTCTTCTGTCTTGTGAGTACATATGTCCTATGACAAAAACCTAAGAATAAATAAATAAAAATTAAAAACCAAAATATATGAGAAACTCACACAACTCAGTAAATAAATAATGAATAACCTGGTTTAAAATGAGCAAAATACTGGGCCAGCCAGGTGGTGTGATAAAGGTGGCTAGATTCCACATGGCCAACTGCACAGTTCCATGCCTGGACCCAGCATCTTGAAAAACACTCTGGGCAAGAGCATGCTCAAAATCCCAAGAGGAGAATAAAGAAGAGATTGTGGTGTGGCCATTCCCCATTGGACTTATTTTCTAACTTTCTCTCTTTCTCTCTTCTTCTCTCCCCCACACCCCTGTGGCAAGTGCATGTGCTCTATATCAAAAACTAAAAAAAGAAAAAGAAAAAAATTAAAATGAGCAAAGGACATAAATAGACCTGTCACAAAAGGAGACATAACACTGGCCAACAGGTGTCAGAAAATGCACTCATCATCACTAATCATGAGATAAATTGAAATCCAAACCACAGTGAGATATCACCTCACACCTGCTAGGATGGCTGTTAGGAAAAGACAAGAGAACAGTGCTGGTGAGAGTGTACAGTGTGCCTCTGTACACTGAGGGTAGGGATGTGGATCAGGATAGTCCATACAAAAACGAGCATAAAGTTTCCGCTGGACAGTCAAAATGTAACTACCACATGACCTAGCAATGCTTCTACTGCGTATATAACCAAAAGAACAAAGATCAGCACCTGATAAAGTTATCTTCACTCTTAGGTCACTGCAGCATTACTCAAAATAGCCAAGATTTGGAAATAGCTTTAAATGTGGGGTGAAGAATGTGAATGATGGGATAAAAAATGTGTTAAAAACAAACGGTATCTTTGTTAAAAGGAGAATCTGGGACCAGCATGTGGCATCATGGTTAAGGCACTGGACTCTCATGTGGCTGACCACGGTTTGAGTATCAGACCCAGTGGATGGAAACTCACACCAGGAGTGTGTGCGTGCATGCCCAAAATCCTAAGAAAGAATGGAGAAGAATGGATTGTGGCATGGTCATTTCCCCTGGGAGGTGATCTCTCAATGTCTCTGTCTTTCTATCTCTCCAACAAGCACACATGAGTATAGCAAAAATCTCTCAAAAAATGGATAAAGCAATACAAATAGAAAAGGAAATTATGTCATTTTCAACAACATAGATGCTACTGAATGATGCTGTATCAAATGAAACAAGTGAGAAACAGAAAGAAATGCATTGCATGACATTCCTCATAATCTGAAGTATAAAAGAAAATTAAACTAATAGAAATAGATAACATAATGGTGGTTACCAAAGGCAGAGGGTGGGGGTAACAGAGATATAGGGTAAGGGTTAAAACGAGCAGTTACATAGAATGAAATAATTCAGTGAGAAACTGGATAAAAAGGAAGATTCTGCACCCACTCTGTAAAAAGCAGCCCTAGTAAATCCTCCCTCAGCTGTCAGGGCAGGGACAGAAACACTTTCCTTCATGGACCCAGCCCCACGTTACTGAGAAAGTGCAGGGCACCTCTTCAGGTAGGTCCTTAGTGTAGGCACAGTGCAGAGGGCAGCAAGCAGAGCATGTGTTCGCACCAGGAGAGCAGCAAAGCTGGGTCTGGGCGTCCATGCTGGCTACAGCACAGGACTGTCAGAGCCATAGGGAAGTGGCAATCAAGGACGTTCACTACAGGTCCTGTTGCACTGAATCTCCGAAATGCAGTGTTAAAAATTTAAAAACTTCAAGCATTACTGGAAACCATTGCCAAAATTAAACTGACGAAGATAAGAAGCCAAGGTGGTATATTCTTATAATCTCAGTTACTCAGGATGCTGAGTCAGGAGAAATCTAAGTTCAAGGCCAGTCCTAGTAACACTCTGTCTCTAAAAGGTGAAATAAAAAGTAAGAAGCCAAGTAAAAGTGAACACACAAAGCAAGCTTCTAGTCTACAGACCAATAATGAATAATTGGAAGATGGTTGCTGTGAGTAAGGCCTATGAACAAGTATGGCCTCATGCAAATGAATTGCCTAGAGATGTCAAGGGGCCTTCTAATCTGTTTACCACATGAACAAGAAGCATATGGTTCTGTGCAGAGATAAAGTCTCCCAAATATAGTGAAGGTTGCCAAGCTTTGATTAGTGGGATTGTAGAAAAGGGCAGCTATACCACCAGAATCATAGACAAGCCTTTGATCATCAAAGTTGCATAAGTGGTCACTCAAAATATGAATCCCATACCTGGTGCCACCTCTTAATCTAGGTAGAAGTAGCTGTTTAGTTTTGTTTTTAAATAGATCTATTTCTTTATCATCACTTTAAAGACTATAAACAACAACAACAAAGTCTAGTTGGGTCTACATATTTGGTGACATTAGGCCAATTTGTGAGTGGATAACGTTCATTTTCTTGGGACCAGCAGGTGGTGTGGTGGTTAAGGCACTGGACATGGCCAACTGCAGTTTAAGTACCAGAAATGGAAGCTTGCTCTATCCCTTTCTCTCTCTGCCTCTCTCTGTTGAGTACACATGTACTATACCAAATTAAAAAGTAATAATAATAATTTAATTAATTAATTTTTTTCATTATTATTTCTTTTTTTCTTTACTTTTAATCACTATACATCATTTAGATTATAAAGAGATTTTACTCAACATGGTATATGCCTCATGCCAGGCAAGCTGAGAATATTATACATGGTATCAACAGGCAACATACCATATCTGTGTCCTACAAATGTCTTACTTCATTTTTCCCAAATTTCCCTTCCTGCACTCTTCTCCTCTCTCACTCTCCTTCTGCTTTGTCTCCAGTACTCATAACAATTTTCAGTGCTCTTATGTTCTCCAGTCTTTCAGTCTCTACCATAGAGTGTAGACAGTCAGTATATGTTAAGTGGAGACATACAATGTCTCTGATTCATAGCCTGACTTGTTTCACTCAGCAACAAATCTTCCATGTGCATCCACTTTCTATAAAATGCCAGGGTCTTGTTTTTATGGCTGAAGGGTATTCCATGGAGTATATGTGCCACACTTTTTCAATCCATTCACCTGTTTGTGGACATTTGGATTGGTTCCATGTCTTAGCAACATGAATAATGCTGCAATAAATATAGTTGTGCCAGCACTTTTCCAAGTGAGCATTCTCCTGTCCTCTGGGTAGATATCCAGGAGTGAAATTGCTGCATCATATGGTAGTTCTATTTGAAGGTCTTTAAGGAACCTCCATATTGTTCTACACAGTGGCTGGACCAATTTACATTCCCATCAACAGTGTAGGAAAGTTCCCCTTTCACCACATTCCCACCAGCACTTATCTTTTTTTTTTTTTTAAATCTTTGCCATTCTGACTGGGGTTAGGTAGTATCTCATTGTAGTTTTGATCTGCATCTCCCTTATGATGAGGGACATTGAACATTTTCTCATATGCTTTTTGGCTGTTTGTATGTCTTCTATCAAGCGTTGTTTGCATTTATTACTTGGAGAAGATTTTTGTGAATATTATTGGGTCTTCTATGTATACAATCATGTCATCTGAGATAATTTCAACTCTTCTTTCCCTATTGGACAAATGACTTATATTTCATTCCCTTGTCTGATCGAATTGAGTAGAACTTCCATCACTGTATTGAATAGGAGTAGAGAGAGTGGGCAGCCTGGTCTTATTCAAGTTTTTAGTGGAAAAGCTTTTAGTTTTTCCCCATTCAATATTATTTTAGTTACAGGTTTTTCATAGATGGCTTTTATTATGCTGAGAAATGGTCCTTCTATGCCAATTTTACTGAGAGTCTTAATCATGAAGGAATGTTTTATTTTGTCAAATGCTTTTTCTGCATTGATTGAAATGATCATATTCTTTTTATCTTTCTGTTAATGTGGTGTATTACATTTATGATTTTGCACATGTTGAACAATACTTGCATTCCTGAAATATAGCCTACCTAGTTGTGATGAATAATCTTTTTTATGGTTGTAATTTATCAATATAACAGTAAATGATAAAGTTTTATTGCATAAATCAATGACATAAATTTGTATTTTTTATTTTAATTACTTTTATAAATTCAATCACTATACATCACTTAGCTCATAAATTCTCCCAACATGAATACACTTCACACCAATCCAGCTGAGGATATTATACATGTTATTATCAACAGATAATAATCCATTTCTGAGTCATGTGAATGTCTTGCCTATTTTTCTTTTTTTTTCTGAAACTTTTTTTTGTAACTTAATTTACAATCTTTCCCTAAGCATCATCACAGCATACAAAATGTGTTTCCCATCCAGAATATACTGCATAGTGACTTAATCATGCATATTATTATCAAAAATTTTCCATTTATAGTTCTTAGAATTTTTTACCCCTCTTTCTGACCCTCTGTCCTTTCCCACCGTCTTCTCACACCATCTCTGGTGTACTGTTAAGAAAACCAGTTTTAACTTAAATCATAGAAATGCTAAGGAACTTTTCTTAAAGTCAGGAAAACAGGTTAAGATTCTGTTCAAATGGTAGGTGCATGAACCTATCAGTCTCATGTACTTTATCTTCTGTTCTGGCTCCATTTTTTCTATTAAATTCTTGGATAAAGTATTCAACTCCAGACTTGTCCCTACGATTAAGTTGGCCACTTTCTTAGTTTTTTGGGGTTTGTTTGTTTGTTTGTTTGTTTTGGAGAGGTTTTCACTATAGGGTGCGTGCACTCGCCAGACAGAGAGAGGCATAGAGAAAGAAAGCAAGAAATCATGCCCCAGGGGGGGATGGTCACGCCGCAATCCCTTCTCCTCCATTCTCCTCTTGGGATCTTGGGCATGCATGCACATGCACCCGGTGCGAGTTTTAAGCCACCGGCTCCGGGACGCGAACTACGGTCGACTACGTAGGAGTCCAGCAACATAGCCATTATGCTTAACTGCTGGTTCCCACCACTTTCTTAGTTTTTGAACTCTTATTTCCATGTGTCTTTATTTAATTTTCCTGATATAGCACACCCTTGAGAACTTCTTGGAGATCTGGTCTGGTGCTGGTAAATTCTTTCAGGTTTTGTTTATCTGAGAATGTTTTTGAATTTTCTTCCCACACGAAAGGTAATCTTGCCGGGTATAGTATTCTTGGCTGAAATTGCTTCTCTCTTGACACTTTGGATATATTTTCCCATTCTTTCCTCACTCACATTGTTTCCAATGAGAGATCTTCTGTTAGCCTGATGGGATGTCCTTTGTAGGTAACTTGTTTTTCTCGTGCCAATCTTAGTATCTTCTCTTTGTCTGTGGTTTTGGTCAACACTGGCTATAATATGTCTTGGAGAAGATCTTGAGTTGATTCTATTTGGGGTCCTTTGTATTTCTTGGGACTGGATCTTTAAATGCCTCTCTAGGTTTAGAAAGTTTTCTTGCAGGATTTCATGGAATAGATTATCAATACCCTTATGGGTCTATTCACCTTCTGGAATGCCAATTATCTGGATGTTTGGATGTTTGATGGTATCTAGTACTTCTCGTTTATTATTCTCAAGTTTTGGGGCCATTTTCTCAGTCTTTGCAGAGGATTTTTCTAGGCCAGCCATTTTCTCTTCTACATCTGAGATTCTATTTTCTGTATGCTCTAGTCTGATTTTAATACTTTCAAGGGAGATTTTTACTTCCTGTATTAAAGACTTCATTTCTAACAGTTCCATTTGCCTTTTTATTTCTCTCTTTAAATTTATTTTTTACATTAATTCACTATACATCATTACAGCATACAAATGAATTTTCCATCCAAAATACACTGTGTATTGGCTCAATCAAGCACATCAACATACATGTTATAAGCAAATAATTTTCCAATTCTTATGTCTTGTATACTTTGTTTTTTGTTTTGCCATCCTTGATTCCCTATCCCTCACCCTCTGCCATGTCCCACCCTCCTCCCATATTGTCTCTGGTATCCATGGTTGCTTTCTATGCCTTCCTCCCCCCATTTAATTGACTTGCTAATGAACTTAATTAGTCTAAATATATTCAATAGCTAGCACAGCTGATGTATACCTATACATGAACCCAAGTCTGACTTTAGGCATAAACCTCAGTGCATAGAATGAACATATTATAGCATATTATAAAGTAGTACCCAGCTGGGGCT
>AAPY01535165.1:0-10500 GCA_000181375.1 Tupaia belangeri
AAGTATGTAGTTTTTCAGCCAAAATCTGTAGTTTTCTTTGGAGTATCAGAAAGATCTTTGGCAGAATGACTCCACTCATGGAGTTGATTTTCACACCTAACAAACTTTGCAGTAGCTGCAAGTTGAGTTTTAGGCCTAAGAATGCACTACACTTTCAAAGCACACTACAATTAAAGAAACCCTCTTCCTACGAAATGATAAGAAAGAACTAACACAAACTTGATTGTTCCACTTACTTAACTTTGTAAGTTGAATAACTTGTGATGTTCAGTGAAGCACTACTTGAACTTCAAGTTTTGGAAGCAGTTTAACACTGTATTACAGTTGGCGTTTAGAAATGTAGCTTACTTTCTGAGATAAGTATGTAGTTTTTCAGCCAAAATCTGGAGTTTTCTTTGGAGTATCAGAAAGATCTTTGGCAGAATGACTCCACTCATGGAGTTGATTTTCACACCTAACAAACTTTGCAGTAGCTGCAAGTTGAGTTTTAGGCCTAAGAATGCACTACACTTTCAAAGCACACTACAATTACAGAAACCCTCTTCCTACGAAATGATAAGAAAGAACTAACACAAACTTGATTGTTCCACTTACTTAACTTTGTAAGTTGAATAACTTGTGATGTTCAGTGAAGCACTACTTCAACTTCAAGTTTTGGAAGCAGTTTAACACTGTATTACAGTTGGCGTTTAGAAATGTAGCTTACTTTCTAAGATAAGTATGTAGTTTTCAGCCAAAATCTGAGTTTCTTAGGAGTATCAGAAAATCTTTGCAGATGACTCCACTCATGGAGTGATTTCACACTAACAAACTTTGCAGTAGCTGCAAGTTGAGTTTTAGGCCTAAGAATGCACTACACTTTCAAAGCACACTACATTTAAAGAAACCCTCTTCCTACGAAATGATAAGAAAGAACTAACACAAACTTGATTGTTCCACTTACTTAACTTTGTAAGTTGAATAACTTGTCGATGTTCAGTGAAGCACTACTTCAACTTCAAGTTTTGGAAGCAGTTTAACACTGTATTACAGTTGGCGTTTAGAAATGTAGCTTACTTTCTGAGATAAGTATGTAGTTTTTCAGCCAAAATCTGTAGTTTTCTTTGAAGTATCAGAAAGATCTTTGGCAGAATGACTCCACTCATGGAGTTGATTTTCACACCTAACAAACTTTGCAGTAGCTGCAAGTTGAGTTTTAGGCCTAAGAATGCACTACACTTTCAAAGCACACTACAATTACAGAAACCCTCTTCCTACGAAATGATAAGAAAGAACTAACACAAACTTGATTGTTCCACTTACTTAACTTTGTAAGTTGAATAACTTGTGATGTTCAGTGAAGCACTACTTCAACTTCAAGTTTTGGAAGCAGTTTAACACTGTATTACAGTTGGCGTTTAGAAATGTAGCTTACTTTCTAAGATAAGTATGTTGTTTTTCAGCCAAAATCTGTAGTTTTCTTTGGAGTAACAGAAAGATCTTTGAAAGACTGACCCCACGCATGGAGTTGATTTTCCCACCAAACAATCTTTGCAGTAGCTGCAACGTTGAGTTTTAGGCCTAAGAATGCACTACACTTTCAAAGCACACTACAATTACAGAAACCCTCTTCCTACGAAATGATAAGAAAGAACTAACACAAACTTGATTGTTCCACTCACTTAACTTTGTAAGTTGAATAACTTGTGATGTTCAGTGAAGCACTACTTCAACTTCAAGTTTTGGAAGCAGTTTAACACTGTATTACAGTTGGCGTTTAGAAATGTAGCTTACTTTCTAAGATAAGTATGTAGTTTTTCAGCCAAAATCTGTAGTTTTCTTTGGAGTATCAGAAAGATCTTTGGCAGATTGACTCCACTCATGGAGTTGATTTTCACACCTAACAAACTTTGCAGTAGCTGCAAGTTGAGTTTTAGGCCTAAGAATGCACTACACTTTCAAAGCACACTACATTTAAAGAAACCCTCTTCCTACGAAATGATAAGAAAGAACTAACACAAACTTGATTGTTAAACTTACTTAACTTTGTAAGTTGAATAACTTGTGATGTTCAGTGAAGCACTACTTCAACTTCAAGTTTTGGAAGCAGTTTAACACTGTATTACAGTTGGCATTTAGAAATGTAGCTTACTTTCTAAGATAAGTATGTAGTTTTTCAGCCAAAATCTGTAGTTTTCTTTGGAGTATCAGAAAGATCTTTGGCAGAATGACTCCACTCATGGAGTTGATTTTCACACCTAACAAACTTTGCAGTAGCTGCAAGTTGAGTTTTAGGCCTAAGAATGCACTACACTTTCAAAGCACACTACACTTACAGAAACCCTCTTCCTACGAAATGATAAGAAAGAACTAACACAAACTTGATTGTTCCACTTACTTAACTTTGTAAGTTGAATAACTTGTGATGTTCAGTGAAGCAGTACTTCAACTTCAAGTTTTGGAAGCAGTTTAACACTGTATTACAGTTGGCGTTTAGAAATGTAGCTTACTTTCTAAGATAAGTATGTAGTTTTTCAGCCAAAATCTGGAGTTTTCTTTGGAGTATCAGAAAGATCTTTGGCAGAATGACTCCACTCATGGAGTTGATTTTCACACCTAACAAACTTTGCAGTAGCTGCAAGTTGAGTTTTAGGCCTAAGAATGCACTACACTTTCAAAGCACACTACAATTACAGAAACCCTCTTCCTACGAAATGATAAGAAAGAACTAACACAAACTTGATTGTTCCACTTACTTAACTTTGTAAGTTGAATAACTTGTGATGTTCAGTGAAGCACTACTTGAACTTCAAGTTTTGGAAGCAGTTTAACACTGTATTACAGTTGGCGTTTAGAAATGTAGCTTACTTTCTAAGATAAGTATGTAGTTTTTCAGCCAAAATCTGTAGTTTTCTTTGGAGTATCAGAAAGATCTTTGGCAGAATGACTCCACTCATGGAGTTGATTTTCACACCTAACAAACTTTGCAGTAGCTGCAAGTTGAGTTTTAGGCCTAAGAATGCACTACACTTTCAAAGCACACTACAATTACAGAAACCCTCTTCCTACGAAATGATAAGAAAGAACTAACACAAACTTGATTGTTCCACTCACTTAACTTTGTAAGTTGAATAACTTGTGATGTTCAGTGAAGCACTACTTCAACTTCAAGTTTTGGAAGCAGTTTAACACTGTATTACAGTTGGCGTTTAGAAATGTAGCTTACTTTCTAAGATAAGTATGTAGTTTTTCAGCCAAAATCTGTAGTTTTCTTAGGAGGATCAGAAAGATCTTTGGCAGAATGACTCCACTCATGGAGTTGATTTTCACACCTAACAAACTTTGCAGTAGCTGCAAGTTGAGTTTTAGGCCTAAGAATGCACTACACTTTCAAAGCACACTACAATTAAAGAAACCCTCTTCCTACGAAATGATAAGAAAGAACTAACACAAACTTGATTGTTCCACTTACTTAACTTTGTAAGTTGAATAACTTGTGATGTTCAGTGAAGCACTACTTCAACTTCAAGTTTTGGAAGCAGTTTAACACTGTATTACAGTTGGCGTTTAGAAATGTAGCTTACTTTCTAAGATAAGTAAGTAGCTTTTCAGCCAAAATCTGGAGTTTTCTTTGGAGTATCAGAAAGATCTTTGGCAGAATGACTCCACTCATGGAGTTGATTTTCACACCTAACAAACTTTGCAGTAGCTGCAAGTTGAGTTTTAGGCCTAAGAATGCACTACACTTTCAAAGCACACTACAATTACAGAAACCCTCTTCCTACGAAATGATAAGAAAGAACTAACACAAACTTGATTGTTCCACTTACTTAACTTTGTAAGTTGAATAACTTGTGATGTTCAGTGAAGCATTACTTCAACTTCAAGTTTTGGAAGCAGTTTAACACTGTATTACAGTTGTCGTTTAGAAATGTAGCTTACTTTCTGAGATAAGTATGTAGTTTTTCAGCCAAAATCTGTAGTTTTCTTTGGAGTATCAGAAAGATCTTTGGCAGAATGACTCCACTCATGGAGTTGATTTTCACACCTAACAAACTTTGCAGTAGCTGCAAGTTGAGTTTTAGGCCTAAGAATGCACTACACTTTCAAAGCACACTACAATTACAGAAACCCTCTTCCTACGAAATGATAAGAAAGAACTAACACAAACTTGATTGTTCCACTCACTTAACTTTGTAAGTTGAATAACTTGTGATGTTCAGTGAAGCACTACTTCAACTTCAAGTTTTGGAAGCAGTTTAACACTGTATTACAGTTGGCGTTTAGAAATGTAGCTTACTTTCTAAGATAAGTATGTAGTTTTTCAGCCAAAATCTGGAGTTTTCTTAGGAGTATCAGAAAGATCTTTGGCAGAATGACTCCACTCATGGAGTTGATTTTCACACCTAACAAACTTTGCAGTAGCTGCAAGTTGAGTTTTAGGCCTAAGAATGCACTACACTTTCAAAGCACACTACAATTACAGAAACCCTCTTCCTACGAAATGATAAGAAAGAACTAACACAAACTTGATTGTTCCACTTACTTAACTTTGTAAGTTGAATAACTTGTGATGTTCAGTGAAGCACTACTTGAACTTCAAGTTTTGGAAGCAGTTTAACACTGTATTACAGTTGGCATTTAGAAATGTAGCTTACTTTCTAAGATAAGTATGTAGTTTTTCAGCCAAAATCTGTAGTTTTCTTTGAAGTTATCAGGAAAGATCTTTGGCAGAATGACTCCACTCAGGGAGTTGATTTTCACACCTAACAAACTTTGCAGTAGCTGCAAGTTGAGTTTTAGGCCTAAGAATGCACTATACTTTCAAAGCACACTACAATTACAGAAACCCTCTTCCTACGAAATGATAAGAAAGAACTAACACAAACTTGATTGTTCACTTACTTAACTTTGTAAGTTGAATAACTTGTGATGTTCAGTGAAGCACTACTTGAACTTCAAGTTTTGGAAGCAGTTTAACACTGTATTACAGTTGGCGTTTAGAAATGTAGCTTACTTTCTAAGATAAGTATGTAGTTTTTCAGCCAAAATCTGGAGTTTTCTTTGGAGTATCAGAAAGATCTTTGGCAGAATGACTCCACTCATGGAGTTGATTTTCACACCTAACAAACTTTGCAGTAGCTGCAAGTTGAGTTTTAGGCCTAAGAATGCACTACACTTTCAAAGCACACTACAATTAAAGAAACCCTCTTCCTACGAAATGATAAGAAAGAACTAACACAAACTTGATTGTTCCACTTACTTAACTTTGTAAGTTGAATAACTTGTGATGTTCAGTGAAGCACTACTTCAACTTCAAGTTTTGGAAGCAGTTTAACACTGTATTACAGTTGGCGTTTAGAAATGTAGCTTACTTTCTAAGATAAGTATGTAGTTTTTCAGCCAAAATCTGTAGTTTTCTTTGGAGTATCAGAAAGATCTTTGGCAGAATGACTCCACTCATGGAGTTGATTTTCACACCTAACAAACTTTGCAGTAGCTGCAAGTTGAGTTTTAGGCCTAAGAATGCACTACACTTTCAAAGCACACTACAATTAAAGAAAACCTCTTCCTACGAAATGATAAGAAAGAAATAACACAAACTTGATTGTTCCACTTACTTAACTTTGTAAGTTGAATAACTTTTGATGTTCAGTGAAGCACTACTTCAACTTCAAGTTTTGGAAGCAGTTTAACACTGTATTACAGTTGGCGTTAAGAAATGTAGCTTACTTTCTAAGATAAGTATGTAGTTTTTCAGCCAAAATCTGGAGTTTTCTTTGCAGTATCAGAAACATCTTTGGCAGAATGACTCCACTCATGGAGTTGATTTTCACACCTAACAAACTTTGCAGTAGCTGCAAGTTGAGTTTTAGGCCTAAGAATGCACTACACTTTCAAAGCACACTACAATTACAGAAACACTCTTCCTACGAAATGTTAAGAAAGAACTAACACAAACTTGATTGTTCCACTTACTTAACTTTGTAAGTTGAATAACTTGTGATGTTCAGTGAAGCACTACTTGAACTTCAAGTTTGGAAGCAGTTTACACTGCATTACAGTTGCGTTTAGAAATGTAGCTTACTTTCTAAGATAAGTATGTAGTTTTTCAGCCCAAAATCTGGAGTTTTCTTAGGAGTATCAGAAAGATCTTTGGCAGAATGACTCCACTCATGGAGTTGATTTTCACACCTAACAAACTTTGCAGTAGCTGCAAGTTGAGTTTTAGGCCTAAGAATGCACTACACTTTCAAAGCACACTACAATTACAGAAACCCTCTTCCTACGAAATGATAAGAAAGAACTAACACAAACTTGATTGTTCCACTTACTTAACTTTGTAAGTTGAATAACTTGTGATGTTCAGTGAAGCACTACTTCAACTTCAAGTTTTGGAAGCAGTTTAACACTGTATTACAGTTGGCGTTTAGAAATGTAGCTTACTTTCTGAGATAAGTATGTAGTTTTTCAGCCAAAATCTGTAGTTTTCTTTGGAGTATCAGAAAGATCTTTGGCAGAATGACTCCACTCATGGAGTTGATTTTCACACCTAACAAACTTTGCAGTAGCTGCAAGTTGAGTTTTAGGCCTAAGAATGCACTACACTTTCAAAGCACACTACAATTACAGAAACCCTCTTCCTACGAAATGATAAGAAAGAACTAACACAAACTTGATTGTTCCACTTACTTAACTTTGTAAGTTGAATAACTTGTGATGTTCAGTGAAGCACTACTTGAACTTCAAGTTTTGGAAGCAGTTTAACACTGTATTACAGTTGGCGTTTAGAAATGTAGCTTACTTTCTAAGATAAGTATGTAGTTTTTCAGCCAAAATCTGTAGTTTTCTTTGGAGTATCAGAAAGATCTTTGGCAGAATGACTCCACTCATGGAGTTGATTTTCACACCTAACAAACTTTGCAGTAGCTGCAAGTTGAGTTTTAGGCCTAAGAATGCACTACACTTTCAAAGCACACTACAATTAAAGAAACCCTCTTCCTACGAAATGATAAGAAAGAACTAACACATACTTGATTGTTCCACTTACTTAACTTTGTAAGTTGAATAACTTGTGATGTTCAGTGAAGCACTACTTCAACTTCAAGTTTTGGAAGCAGTTTAACACTGTATTACAGTTGGCGTTTAGAAATGTAGCTTACTTTCTAAGATAAGTATGTAGTTTTTCAGCCAAAATCTGTAGTTTTCTTTGGAGTATCAGAGAGATCTTTGGCAGAATGACTCCACTCATGGAGTTGATTTTCACACCTAACAAACTTTGCAGTAGCTGCAAGTTGAGTTTTAGGCCTAAGAATGCACTACACTTTCAAAGCACACTACAATTACAGAAACCCTCTTCCTACGAAATGATAAGAAAGAACTAACACAAACTTGATTGTTCCACTTACTTAACTTTGTAAGTTGAATAACTTGTGATGTTCAGTGAAGCACTACTTCAACTTCAAGTTTTGGAAGCAGTTTAACACTGTATTACAGTTGGCGTTTAGAAATGTAGCTTACTTTCTAAGATAAGTATGTAGTTTTTCAGCCAAAATCTGTAGTTTTCTTTGGAGTATCAGAAAGATCTTTGGCAGAATGACTCCACTCATGGAGTTGATTTTCACACCTAACAAACTTTGCAGTAGCTGCAAGTTGAGTTTTAGGCCTAAGAATGCACTACACTTTCAAAGCACACTACAATTAAAGAAACCCTCTTCCTACGAAATGATAAGAAAGAACTAACACAAACTTGATTGTTCCACTTACTTAACTTTGTAAGTTGAATAACTTGTGATGTTCAGTGAAGCACTACTTCAACTTCAAGTTTTGGAAGCAGTTTAACACTGTATTACAGTTGGCGTTTAGAAATGTAGCTTACTTTCTAAGATAAGTATGTAGTTTTTCAGCCAAAATCTGTAGTTTTCTTTGGAGTATCAGAAAGATCTTTGGCAGAATGACTCCACTCATGGAGTTGATTTTCACACCTAACAAACTTTGCAGTAGCTGCAAGTTGAGTTTTAGGCTTAAGAATGCACTACACTTTCAAAGCACACTACAATTAAAGAAACCCTCTTCCTATGAAATGATAAGAAAGAACTAACACAAACTTGATTGTTCCATTTACTTAACTTTGTAAGTTGAATAACTTGTGATGTTCAGTGAAGCACTACTTGAACTTCAAGTTTTGGAAGCAGTTTAACACTGTATTACAGTTGTCGTTTAGAAATGTAGCTTACTTTCTAAGATAAGTATGTAGTTTTTCAGCCAAAATCTGTAGTTTTCTTTGGAGTATCAGAAAGATCTTTGAGCAGAATGACTCCACTCATGGAGTTGATTTTCACACCTAACAAACTTTGCAGTAGCTGCAAGTTGAGTTTTAGGCCCTAAGAATGCACTGCACTTTCAAAGCACACTACAATTAAAGAAACCCTCTTCCTACGAAATGATAAGAAAGAACTAACACAAACTTGATTGTTCCACTTACTTAACTTTGTAAGTTGAATAACTTGTGATGTTCAGTGAAGCACTACTTCAACTTCAAGTTTTGGAAGCAGTTTAACACTGTATTACAGTTGGCGTTTAGAAATGTAGCTTACTTTCTAAGATAAGTATGTAGTTTTTCAGCCAAAATCTGTAGTTTTCTTTGGAGTATCAGAAAGATCTTTGGCAGAATGACTCCACTCATGGAGTTGATTTTCACACCTAACAAACTTTGCAGTAGCTGCAAGTTGAGTTTTAGGCCTAAGAATGCACTACCCTTCCAAGCACACTACAATTACAGAAACCCTCTTCCTAAGAAATGATAAGAAAGAACTAACACAAACTTGATTGTTCAACTTACTTAACTTTGTAAGTTGAATAACTTGTGATGTTCAGTGAAGCACTACTTCAACTTCAAGTTTTGGAAGCAGTTTAACACTGTATTACAGTTGGCGTTTAGAAATGTAGCTTACTTTCTAAGATAAGTATGTAGTTTTTCAGCCAAAATCTGGAGTTTTCTTTGGAGTATCAGAAAGATCTTTGGCAGAATGACTCCACTCATGGAGTTGATTTTCACACCTAACAAACTTTGCAGTAGCTGCAAGTTGAGTTTTAGGCCTAAGAATGCACTACACTTTCAAAGCACACTACAATTACAGAAACCCTCTTCCTACGAAATGATAAGAAAGAACTAACACAAACTTGATTGTTCCACTTACTTAACTTTGTAAGTTGAATAACTTGTGATGTTCAGTGAAGCACTACTTCAACTTCAAGTTTTGGAAGCAGTTTAACACTGTATTACAGTTGGCGTTTAGAAATGTAGCTTACTTTCTAAGATAAGTATGTAGTTTTTCAGCCAAAATCTGTAGTTTTCTTTGGAGTATCAGAAAGATCTTTGGCAGAATGACTCCACTCCTGGAGTTGATTTTCACACCTAACAAACTTTGCAGTAGCTGCAAGTTGAGTTTTAGGCCTAAGAATGCACTACACTTTCAAAGCACACTACAATTACAGAAACCCTCTTCCTACGAAATGATAAGAAAGAACTAACACAAACTTGATTGTTCCACTTACTTAACTTTGTAAGTTGAATAACTTGTGATGTTCAGTGAAGCACTACTTCAACTTCAAGTTTTGGAAGCAGTTTAACACTGTATTACAGTTGGCGTTTAGAAATGTAGCTTACTTTCTAAGATAAGTATGTAGTTTATCAGCCAAAATCTGTAGTTTTCTTTGGAGTATCAGAAAGATCTTTGGCAGAATGACTCCACTCATGGAGTTGATTTTCACACCTAACAAACTTTGCAGTAGCTGCAAGTTGAATTTTAGGCCTAAGAATGCACTACACTTTCAAAGTACACTACAATTACAGAAACCCTCTTCCTACGAAATGATAAGAAAGAACTAACACAAACCTGACTGTTCCACTTACTTAACTTTGTAAGTTGAATAACTTTTGATGTTCAGTGAAGCACTACTTCAACTTCAAGTTTTGGAAGCAGTTTAACACTGTATTCCAGTTGGCGTTTAGAAATGTAGCTTACTTTCTAAGATAAGTATGTAGTTTTTCAGCCAAAATCTGGAGTTTTCTTTGGAGTATCAGAAAGATCTTTGGCAGAATGACTCCACTCATGGAGTTGATTTTCACACCTAACAAACTTTGCAGTAGCTGCAAGTTGAGTTTTAGGCCTAAGAATGCACTACACTTTCAAAGCACACTACAATTACAGAAACCCTCTTCCTACGAAATGATAAGAAAGAACTAACACAAACTTGATTGTTCCACTTACTTAACTTTGTAAGTTGAATAACTTGTGATGTTCAGTGAAGCACTACTTCAACTTCAAGTTTTGGAAGCAGTTTAACACTGTATTACAGTTGGCGTTTAGAAATGTAGCTTACTTTCTAAGATAAGTATGTAGTTTTCAGCCAAAATCTGTAGTTTTATTTGGAGTATCAGAAAGATCTTTGGCAGAATGACTCCACTCATGGAGTTGATTTTCACACCTAACAAACTTTGCAGTACCTGCAAGTTGA
>AAPY01535246.1:0-15130 GCA_000181375.1 Tupaia belangeri
CCCGAAAAAAATTTATAATATTATATTTTAATCCCTCATTTGGTTTTTTCTTTCGTCCTAAATTTTGGAATTTGGCCACCGTTGTTTCTTCCAATTTTTCTCTCACTCAAAATCCAATTTTTGGAAGTAGTTTACAACTAAATCCCAGGGTGGCGGTTAGAAAATAAAGCTCCACATACACACAGTACAATAGGTAGTTTTTCCACCCATAATCCGGGATTTTTCTTTTGAAATATCAGAAAGATCTTTTGGCAGAATTGCTTCCACTCATGGACTGATTCACCCCTCCAAACCAATCTTTGCAGTAGCTGCAAGTTGAGTTTTTGGCCATAAGAATGCACTACACTTTCAAAGCAAACTACGATTCAAAGAAACCCTCTTACAACAAAATGTTAAGAAAGGTCCTAACACATAGTTGATTGTTCCTCTTACTTAACTTTGGAAGTTGAACAACTTGTTATGTTCAGTGTTGCTCTACTTCAAATTCAAGTTTTGGAAGCAGTTTAACACTGAATTACAGTGGGCGTTTAGAAATATAGCTTACATTCTCAAGATAAGTATGTAGTTTTTCAACCAAAATCTGGAGTTTTCTTTGGAATATCAGAAAGATCTTTGGCAGAATGACTCCACTCATGGAACTGATTCACACACCAAACAAACTTTGCAGTAGCTGCAAGTTGAGTTTTGGGCCTAAGAATGCACTACACTTTCAAAGCAAACTACGATTCAAGAAACCTCCTTACAACAAAATGTTAAGAAATAACTAAAACACACTTGTTTGTTCTTCTTCCTTAACTTTGGAAGTTGAACAACTTGTTATGTTCAGTGTTGCTCTACTTCAAATTCAAGTTTTGGAAGCAGTTTAACACTGAATTACAGTGGGCGTTTAGAAATGTAGCTTACATTCTCAAGATAAGTATGTAGTTTTTCAACCAAAATCTGGAGTTTTCTTTGGAATATCAGAAAGATCTTTGGCAGAATGACTCCACTCATGGAACTGATTCAAACAACAAACAAACTTTGCAGTAGCTGCAAGTTGAGTTTTGGGCCTAAGAATGCACTACACTTTCAAAGCAAACTACGATTCAAGAAACCCTCTTACAACAAAACGTTAACAAAGTACTAACACATAGTTGATTGTTCCTCTTACTTAACTTTGGAAGTTGAACAACTTGTTATGTTCAGTGTTGCTCTACTTCAAATTCAAGTTTTGGAAGCAGTTTAACACTGAATTACAGTGGGCGTTTAGAAATGTAGCTTACATTCTCAAGATAAGTATGTAGTTTTTCAACCCAAATCTGGAGTTTTCTTTGGAATATCAGAAAGATCTTTGGCAGAATGACTCCACTCATGGAACTGATTCACACACCAAACAAACTTTGCAGTAGCTGCAAGTTGAGTTTTGGGCCTAAGAATGCACTACACTTTCAAAGCAAACTACGATTCAAGAAACCCTCTTACAACAAAATGTTAAGAAAGTACTAACACATAGTTGATTGTTCCTCTTACTTAACTTTGGAAGTTGAACAACTTGTTATGTTCAGTGTTGCTCTACTTCAAATTCAAGTTTTGGAAGCAGTTTAACACTGAATTACAGTGGGCGTTTAGAAATGTAGCTTACATTCTCAAGATAAGTATGTAGTTTTTCAACCAAAATCTGGAGTTTTCTTTGGAATATCAGAAAGATCTTTGGCAGAATGACTCCACTCATGGAACTGATTCACACACCAAACAAACTTTGCAGTAGCTGCAAGTTGAGTTTTGGGCCTAAGAATGCACTACACTTTCAAAGCAAACTACGATTCAAAAAACCCTCTTACAACAAAATGTTAAGAAAGAACTAACACAAACTTGAATGTTCCACTTACTTAACTTTGTAAAGTGAATAACTTGTGATGTTCAATGAAGCTCTACTTCAACTTCAAGTTTTGGAAGCAGTTTAACACTGTATTGCAGTGGGCGTTTAGAAATAAAGCGTACTTTCTCAAGATAAGAATGTAGTTTTTCAGCCAAAATCTGGTGTACTCTTTGGAATATCAGAAAGATCTTTGGCAGAATGACTCCACTCATGGAGCTGATTTTCACACCTAACAAACTTTGCAGTAGCTGCAAGTTGAGTTTCATGCCTAAGAATGCACTACACTTTCAAAGCAAACTAGGATTAAAGAAACCCTCATACAACAAAATGTTAAGAAAGAACTAACACAAACTTGAATGTTCCACTTACTTTAACTTTGTAAAGAGGATAACTTGTGATGTTCAATGAAGCTCTACTTCAACTTCAAGTTTTGGAAGCAGTTTAACACTGTGTTGCAGAGGGCGTTTAGAAAAAAAGCGTACTTTCTCAAGATAAGAATGGTAGTTTTTCAGCCAAAATCTGGAAGACACCTTGGGAATATCAGAAAGATCTTTGGCAGAATGACTCCACTCATGGGGCTGATTTTCACACCTAACAAACTTTGCAGTAGCTGCAAGTTGAGTTTCCGTGCTACAGAAGGACTACACTTTCAAAGCTAATTAGGATTAAAGAAACCCTCATACAACAAAATGTTAAGAAAGAACTAACACAAACTTGAATGTTCGACTTACTTAACTTTGTAAATGGAATAACGTGTGATGTTCAATGAAGCTCTACTTCAACTTCAAGTTTTGGAAGCAGTTTAACACTGTATTGCCGTGGGCGTTTAGAAATAAAGCGTACTTTCTCAAGATAAGAATGTAGTTTTTCAGCCAAAATCTAGTGTACTCTTTGGAATATCAGAAAGATCTTTGGCAGAATGACTCCACTCATGGAGCTGATTTTCACACCTAACAAACTTTGCAGTAGCTGCAAGTTGAGTTTCATGCCTAAGAATGAACTACACTTTCAAAGCAAACTAGGATTAAAGAAACCCTCATACAACAAAATGTTAAGAAAGAACTAACACAAACTTGAATGTTCCACTTACATAACTTTGTAAAGTGAATAACTTGTGATGTTCAATGAAGCTCTACTTCAACTTCAAGTTTTGGAAGCAGTTTAACACTGTATTGCAGTGGGCGTTTAGAAATAAAGCGTACTTTCTCAAGATAAGAATGTAGTTTTTCAGCCAAAATCTGGTGTACCCTTTGGAATATCAGAAAGATCTTTGGCAGAATGACTCCACTCATGGAGCTGATTTTCACACCTAACAAACTTTGCAGTAGCTGCAAGTTGAGTTTCATGCCTAAGAATGAACTACACTTTCAAAGCAAACTAGGATTAAAGAAACCCTCATACAACAAAATGTTAAGAAAGAACTAACACAAACTTGAATGTTCCACTTACTTAACTTTGTAAAGTGAATAACTTGTGATGTTCAATGAAGCTCTACTTCAACTTCAAGTTTTGGAAGCAGTTTAACACTGTATTGCAGTGGGCGTTTAGAAATAAAGCGTACTTTCTCAAGATAAGAATGTAGTTTTTCAGCCAAAATCTGGTGTACTCTTTGGAATATCAGAAAGATCTTTGGCAGAATGACTCCACTCATGGAGCTGATTTTCACACCTAACAAACTTTGCAGTAGCTGCAAGTTGAGTTTAGGTCCTAAGAATGCACTACACTTTCAAAGCAAACTAGGATTAAAGAAACCCTCATACAACAAAATGTTAAGAAAGAACTAACACAAACTTGAATGTTCCACTTACTTAACTTTGTAAAGTGAATAACTTGTGATGTTCAATGAAGCTCTACTTCAACTTCAAGTTTTGGAAGCAGTTTAACACTGTATTGCAGGGGGCGTTTAGAAATAAAGCGTATTTTCTCAAGATAAGAATGTAGTTTTTCAGCCAAAATCTGGTGTACTCTTTGGAATATCAGAAAGATCTTTGGCAGAATGACTCCACTCATGGAGCTGATTTTCACACCTAACAAACTTTGCAGTAGCTGCAAGTTGAGTTTCATGCCTAAGAATGAACTACACTTTCAAAGCAAACTAGGATTAAAGAAACCCTCATACAACAAAATGTTAAGAAAGTACTAACACAAACTTGAATGTTCACTTACTTAACTTTGGAAGTTGAACAACTTGTTATGTTCAGTGTTGCTCTACTTCAAATTCAAGTTTTGGAAGCAGTTTAACACTGAATTACAGTGGGCGTTTAGAAATGTAGCTTACATTCTCAAGATAAGAATGTAGTTTTTCAGCCAAAATCTGGTGTACCCTTTGGAATATCAGAAAGATCTTTGGCAGAATGACTCCACTCATGGAGCTGATTTACACACCTAAAAAACTTTGCAGTAGCTGCAAGTTGAGTTTCATGCCTAAGAATGAACTACACTTTCAAAGCAAACTAGGATTAAAGAAACCCTCATACAACAAAATGTTAAGAAAGAACTAACACAAACTTGAATGTTCCCCTTACTTAACTTTGTAAAGTGAATAACTTGTGATGTTCAATGAAGCTCTACTTCAACGTCAAGTTTTGGAAGCAGTTTAACACTGTATTGCAGTGGGCGTTTAGAAATAAAGCGTACTTTCTCAAGATAAGAATGTAGTTTTTCAGCCAAAATCTGGTGTACTCTTTGGAATATCAGAAAGATCTTTGGCAGAATGACTCCACTCACGGAGCTGATTTTCACACCTAACAAACTTTGCAGTAGCTGCAAGTTGAGTTTCATGCCTAAGAATGAACTACACTTTCAAAGCAAACTAGGATTAAAGAAACCCTCATACAACAAAATGTTAAGAAAGAACTAACACAAACTTGAATGTTCCACTTACTTAACTTTGTAAAGTGAATAACTTGTGATGTTCAATGAAGCTCTACTTCAACTTCAAGTTTTGGAAGCAGTTTAACACTGTATTGCAGTGGGCGTTTAGAAATAAAGCGTACTTTCTCAAGATAAGAATGTAGTTTTTCAGCCAAAATCTGGTGTACTCTTTGGAATATCCGAAAGATCTTTGGCAGAATGACTCCACTCATGGAGCTGATTTTCACACCTAACAAACTTTGCAGTAGCTGCTAGTTGAGTTTCATGCCTAAGAATGCACTACACTTTCAAAGCAAACTAGGATTAAAGAAACCCTCATACAACAAAATGTTAAGAAAGAACTAACACAAACTTGAATGTTCCACTTACTTAACTTTGTAAAGTGAATAACTTGTGACGTTCAATGAAGCTCTACTTCAACTTCAAGTTTTGGAAGCAGTTTAACACTGTATTGCAGTGGGCGTTTAGAAATAAAGCGTACTTTCTCAAGATAAGAATGTAGTTTTTCAGCCAAAATCTGGTGTACTCTTTGGAATATCAGAAAGATCTTTGGCAGAATGACTCCACTCATGGAGCTGATTTTCACACCTAACAAACTTTGCAGTAGCTGCAAGTTGAGTTTAGGTCCTAAGAATGCACTACACTTTCAAAGCAAACTAGGATTAAAGAAACCCTCATACAACAAAATGTTAAGAAAGAACTAACACAAACTTGAATGTTCCACTTACTTAACTTTGTAAATGGAATAACTTGTGATGTTCAATGAAGCTCTACTTCAACTTCAAGTTTTGGAAGCAGTTTAACACTGTATTGCAGTGGGCGTTTAGAAATAAAGCGTACTTTCTCAAGATAAGAATGTAGTTTTTCAGCCAAAATTTGGTGTACTCTTTGGAATATCCGAAAGATCTTTGGCAGAATGACTCCACTCATGGAGCTGAGTTTCACACCTAACAAACTTTGCAGTAGCTGCAAGTTGAGTTTAGGTCCTAAGAATGAACTACACTTTCAAATCAAACTAGGATTAAAGAAACCCTCATACAACAAAATGTTAGGAAAGAACTAACACAAACTTGACTGTTCGACTTACTTAACTTTGTAAATGGAATAACGTGTGATGTTCAATGAAGCTCTACTTCAACTTCAAGTTTTGGAAGCAGTTTAACACTGTATTGCCGTGGGCGTTTAGAAATAAAGCGTACTTTCTCAAGATAAGAATGTAGTTTTTCAGCCAAAATCTGGTGTACTCTTTGGAATATCAGAAAGATCTTTGGCAGAATGACTCCACTCATGGAGCTGATTTTCACACCTAACAAACTTTGCAGTAGCTGCAATTTGAGTTTCATGCCTAAGAATGAACTACACTTTCAAAGCAAACTAGGATTAAAGAAACCCTCATACAACAAAATGTTAAGAAAGAACTAACACAAACTTGAATGTTCCACTTACTTAACTTTGTAAAGTGAATAACTTGTGATGTTCAATGAAGCTCTACTTCAACTTCAAGTTTTGGAAGCAGTTTAACACTGTATTGCAGTGGGCGTTTAGAAATAAAGCGTACTTTCTCAAGATAAGAATGTAGTTTTTCAGCCAAAATCTGGTGTACCCTTTGGAATATCAGAAAGATCTTTGGCAGAATGACTCCACTCATGGAGCTGATTTTCACACCTAACAAACTTTGCAGTAGCTGCAAGTTGAGTTTAGGTCCTAAGAATGAACTACACTTTCAAAGCAAACTAGGATTAAAGAAACCCTCATACAACAAAATGTTAAGAAAGAACTAACACAAACTTGAATGTTCCACTTACTTAACTTTGTAAAGTGAATAACTTGTGATGTTCAATGAAGCTCTACTTCAACTTCAAGTTTTGGAAGCAGTTTAACACTGTATTGCAGTGGGCGTGTAGAAATAAAGGGTACTTTCTCAAGATAAGAATGTAGTTTTTCAGCCAAAATCTGGTGTACTCTTTGGAATATCAGAAAGATCTTTGGCAGAATGACTCCACTCATGGAGCTGATTTTCACACCTAACAAACTTTGCAGTAGCTGCAAGTTGAGTTTAGGTCCTAAGAATGCACTACACTTTCAAAGCAAACTAGGATTAAAGAAACCCTCATACAACAAAATGTTAAGAAAGAACTAACACAAACTTGAATGTTCCACTTACTTATCTTTGTAAAGTGAATAACTTGTGATGTTCAATGAAGCTCTACTTCAACTTCAAGTTTTGGAAGCAGTTTAACACTGTATTGCAGTGGGCGTTTAGAAATAAAGCGTACTCTCTCAAGATAAGAATGTAGTTTTTCAGCCAAAATCTGGTGTACACTTTGGAATATCAGAAAGATCTTTGGCAGAATGACTCCACTCATGGAGCTGATTTTCACACCTAACAAACTTTGCAGTAGCTGCAAGTTGAGTTTAGGTCCTAAGAATGCACTACACTTTCAAAGCAAACTAGGATTAAAGAAACCCTCATACAACAAAATGTTAAGAAAGAACTAACACAAACTTGAATGTTCCACTTACTTAACTTTGTAAAGTGAATAACTTGTGATGTTCAATGAAGCTCTACTTCAACTTCAAGTTTTGGAAGCAGTTTAACACTGTATTGCAGTGGGCGTTTAGAAATAAAGCGTACTTTCTCAAGATAAGAATGTAGTTTTTCAGCCAAAATCTGGTGTACTCTTTGGAATATCAGAAAGATCTTTGGCAGAATGACTCCACTCATGGAGCTGATTTTCACACCTAACAAACTTTGCAGTAGCTGCAAGTTGAGTTTAGGTCCTAAGAATGCACTACACTTTCAAAGCAAACTAGGATTAAAGAAACCCTCATACAACAAAATGTTAAGAAAGAACTAACACAAACTTGAATGTTCCACTTACTTAACTTTGTAAAGTGAATAACTTGTAACGTTCAATGAAGCTCTACTTCAACTTCAAGTTTTGGAAGCAGTTTAACACTGTATTGCAGTGGGCGTTTAGAAATAAAGCGTACTTTCTCAAGATAAGAATGTAGTTTTTCAGCCAAAATCTGGTGTACCCTTTGGAATATCAGAAAGATCTTTGGCAGAATGACTCCACTCATGGAGCTGATTTTCACACCTAACAAACTTTGCAGTAGCTGCAAGTTGAGTTTCATGCCTAAGAATGAACTACACTTTCAAAGCTAACTAGGATTAAAGAAACCCTCATACAACAAAATGTTTAGAAAGAACTAACACAAACTTGAATGTTCCAATTACTTAACTTTGTAAATGGAATAACTTGTGATGTTCAATGAAGCTCTACTTCAACTTCAAGTTTTGGAAGCAGTTTAACACTGTATTGCAGTGGGCGTTTAGAAATAAAGCGTACTTTCTCAAGATAAGAATGTAGTTTTTCAGCCAAAATCTGGAGTACCCTTTGGAATATCAGAAAGATCTTTGGCAGAATGACTCCATTCCTGGAGCTGATTTTCACACCTAACAAACTTTGCAGTAGCTGCAAGTTGAGTTTCATGCCTAAGAATGAACTACACTTTCAAAGCAAACTAGGATTAAAGAAACCCTCATACAACAAAATGTTAAGAAAGAACTAACACAAACTTGAATGTTCCACTTACTTAACTTTGTAAAGTGAATAACTTGTGATGTTCAATGAAGCTCTACTTCAACCTCAAGTTTTGGAAGCAGTTTAACACTGTATTGCAGTGGGCGTTTAGAAATAAAGCGTACTTTCTCAAGATAAGAATGTAGTTTTTCAGCCAAAATCTGGTGTACTCTTTGGAATATCAGAAAGATCTTTGGCAGAATGACTCCACTCATGGAGCTGATTTTCACACCTAACAAACTTTGCAGTAGCTGCAAGTTGAGTTTAGGTCCTAAGAATGAACTACACTTTCAAAGCAAACTAGGATTAAAGAAACCCTCATACAACAAAATGTTAAGAAAGAACTAACACAAACTTGAATGTTCCACTTACTTAACTTTGTAATGTGAATAACTTGTGATGTTCAATGAAGCTCTACTTAACTTCAAGTTTTGGAAGCAGTTTAACACTGTATTGCAGTGGGCGGTTTAGAAATAAGCGTACTTTCTCAGATAAGAAATGTAGTTTTTCAGCAAAATCTGTGTACTCTTTGGAATATCAGAAAGATCTTTGGCAGAATGACTCCACTCATGGAGCTGATTTTCACACCTAACAACTTTGCAGTAGCTGCAAGTTGAGTTTCATGCCTAAGAATGAACTACACTTTCAAAGCAAACTAGGATTAAAGAAACCCTCTTACAACAAAATGTTAAGAAAGAACTAACACAAACTTGAATGTTCCACTTACTTAACTTTGTAAAGTGAATAACTTGTGATGTTCAATGAAGCTCTACTTCAACTTCAAGTTTTGGAAGCAGTTTAACACTGTATTACAGTGGGCGTTTAGAAATAAAGCGTACTTTCTCAAGATAAGAATGTAGTTTTTCAGCCAAAATCTGGTGTACTCTTTGGAATATCAGAAAGATCTTTGGCAGAATGACTCCACTCATGGAGCTGATTTTCACACCTAACAAACTTTGCAGTAGCTGCAAGTTGAATTTTGGGCCTAAGAATGCACTACACTTTCAAAGCAAACTAGGATTAAAGAAACCCTCATACAACAAAATGTTAAGAAAGAACTAACACAAACTTGAATGTTCCACTTACTAACTTTGTAAGTTGAACAACTTGTGATGTTCAATGAAGCTCTACTTCAACTTCAAGTTTTGGAAGCAGTTTAACACTGTATTGCAGTGGGCGTTTAGAAATAAAGCGTACTTTCTCAAGATAAGAATGTAGTTTTTCAGCCAAAATCTGGCCTATTCTTTGGAATATCAGAAAGATCTTTGGCAGAATGACTCCACTCATGGAGCTGATTTTCACACCTAACAAACTTTGCAGTAGCTGCAAGTTGAGTTTCATGCCTAAGAATGAACTACACTTTCAAAGCAAACTAGGATTAAAGAAACCCTCATACAACAAAATGTTAAGAAAGAACTAACACAAACTTGAATGTTCCACTTACTTAACTTTGTAAATGGAATAACTTGTGATGTTCAATGAAGCTCTACTTCAACTTCAAGTTTTGGAAGCAGTTTAACACTGTATTGCAGTGGGCGTTTAGAAATAAACCTTCCTTTCTCAAGATAAGAATGTAGTTTTTCAGCCAAAATCTGGTGTACGCTTTGGAATATCAGAAAGATTTTTGGCAGAATGACTCCACTCATGGAGCTGATTTTCACACCTAACAAACTTTGCAGTAGCTGCAAGTTGAGTTTCATGCCTGAGAATGAACTACACTTTCAAAGCAAACTATGATTAAAAAAGCCATCTTAATAAGAAATGTTAAGATAGTACTAACACAAACTTGATTGTTCCACTTACTTAACTTGGTAAGTTGAATAACTTGTGATGTTCAATGAAGCTCGACTTGAACTTCAAGTTTTGGAAGCAGTTTAACACTGTATTGCAGTGGGCGTTTAGAAAGAAAGCGTACTTTCTCAAGATAAGAATGTAGTTTTTCAGCCAAAATCTGGTGTACTCTTTGGAATATCAGAAAGATCTTTGGCAGAATGACTCCACTCATGGAGCTGATTTTCACACCTAACAAACTTTGCAGTAGCTGCAAGTTGAGTTTCATGCCTAAGAATGCACTACACTTTCAAAGCAAACTAGGATTAAAGAAACCCTCATACAACAAAATGTTAAGAAAGAACTAGCACAAAATTGAATGTTCCACTTACTTAACTTTGTAAATGGAATAACTTGTGATGTTCAATGAAGCTCTACTTCAACTTCAAGTTTTGAAAGCAGTTTAACACTGTATTGCAGTGGGCGTTTAGAAATAAAGCGTACTTTCTCAAGATAAGAATGTAGTTTTTCAGCCAAAATCTGGTGTACTCTTTGGAATATCAGAAAGATCTTTGGCAGAATGACTCCACTCATGGAGCTGATTTTCACACCTAACAAACTTTGCAGTAGCTGCAAGTTGAGTTTAGGCCCTAAGAATGAACTACACTTTCAAAGCAAACTAGGATTAAAGAAACCCTCATACAACAAAATGTTAAGAAAGAACTAACACAAACTTGAATGTTCCACTTACTTAACTTTGTAAATGGAATAACTTGTGATGTTCAATGAAGCTCTACTTCAACTTCAAGTTTTGAAAGCAGTTTAACGCTGTATTGCAGTGGGCGTTTAGAAATAAAACGTACTTTCTCAAGATAAGAATGTAGTTTTTCAGCCAAAATCTGGTGTACTCTTTGGAATATCAGAAAGACCTTTGGCAGAATGACTCCACTCATGGAGCTGATTTTCACACCTAACAAACTTTGCAGTAGCTGCAAGTTGAGTTTAGGTCCTAAGAATGAACTACACTTTCAAAGCAAACTAGGATTAAAGAAACCCTCATACAACAAAATGTTAAGAAAGAACTAACACAAACTTGAATGTTCCACTTAATTAACTTTGTAAATGGAATAACTTGTGATGTTCAATGAAGCTCTACTTCAACTTCAAGTTCTGGAAGCAGTTTAACACTGTATTGCAGTGGGCGTTTAGAAATAAAGCGTACTTTCTCAAGATAAGAATGTAGTTTTTCAGCCAAAATCTGGTGTACCCTTTGGAATATCAGAAAGATGTTTGGCAGAATGACTCCACTCATGGAGCTGATTTTCACACCTAACAAACTTTGCAGTAGCTGCAAGTTGAGTTTCATGCCTAAGAATGAACTACACTTTCAAAGCAAACTAGGATTAAAGAAACCCTCATACAACAAAATGTTAAGAAAGAACTAACACAAACTTGAATGTTCCACTTACTTAACTTTGTAAAGTGAATAACTTGTGATGTTCAATGAAGCTCTACTTCAACTTCAAGTTTTGGAAGCAGTTTAACACTGTATTGCAGTGGGCGTTTAGAAATAAAGCGTACTTTCTCAAGATAAGAATGTAGTTTTTCAGCCAAAATCTGGTGTACTCTTTGGAATATCAGAAAGATCTTTGGCAGAATGACTCCACTCATGGAGCTGATTTTCACACCTAACAAACTTTGCAGTAGCTGCAAGTTGAGTTTCATGCCTAAGAATGAACTACACTTTCAAAGCAAACTAGGATTAAAGAAACCCTCATACAACAAAATGTTAAGAAAGAACTAACACAAACTTGAATGTTCCACTTACTTAACTTTGTAAAGTGAATAACTTGTGATGTTCAATGAAGCTCTACTTCAACTTCAAGTTTTGGAAGCAGTTTAACGCTGTATTACAGTGGGCGTTTAGAAATAAAGCGTACTTTCTCAAGATAAGAATGTAGTTTTTCAGCCGAAATCTGGTGTACTCTTTGGAATATCAGAAAGATCTTTGGCAGAATGACTCCACTCATGGAGCTGATTTTCACACCTAACAAACTTTGCAGTAGCTGCAAGTTGAGTTTAGGTCCTAAGAATGAACTACACTTTCAAAGCAAACCAGGATTAAAGAAACCCTCATACAACAAAATGTTTAGAAAGAACTAACACAAACTTGAATGTTCCTCTTACTTAACTTTGTAAAGTGAATAACTTGTGATGTTCAATGAAGCTCTACTTCAACTTCAAGTTTTGGAAGCAGTTTAACACTGTATTGCAGTGGGCGTTTAGAAATAAAGCGTACTTTCTCAAGATAAGAATGTAGTTTTTCAGCCAAAATCTGGTGTACTCTTTGGAATATCAGAAAGATCTTTGGCAGAATGACTCCACTCATGGAGCTGATTTTCACACCTAACAAACTTTGCAGTAGCTGCAAGTTGAGTTTCATGCCTAAGAATGAACTACACTTTCAAAGCAAACTAGGATTAAAGAAACCCTCATACAACAAAATGTTAAGAAAGAACTAACACAAACTTGAATGTTCCACTTACTTAACTTTGTAAAGTGAATAACTTGTGATGTTCAATGAAGCTCTACTTCAACTTCAAGTTTTGGAAGCAGTTTAACACTGTATTGCAGTGGGCGTTTAGAAATAAAGCGTACTTTCTCAAGATAAGAATGTAGTTTTTCAGCCAAAATCTGGTGTACCCTTTGGAATATCAGAAAGATCTTTGGCAGAATGACTCCACTCATGGAGCTGATTTTCACACCTAACAAACTTTGCAGTAGCTGCAAGTTGAGTTTCATGCCTAAGAATGAACTACACTTTCAAAGCAAACTAGGATTAAAGAAACCCTCATACAACAAAATGTTAAGAAAGAACTAACACAAACTTGAATGTTCCACTTACTTAACTTTGTAAATGGAATAACTTGTGATGTTCAATGAAGCTCTACTTCAACTTCAAGTTTTGGAAGCAGTTTAACACTGTATTGCAGTGGGCGTTTAGAAATAAAGCGTACTTTCTCAAGATAAGAATGTAGATTTTCAGCCAAAATCTGGTGTACTCTTTGGAATATCAGAAAGATCTTTGGCAGAATGACTCCACTCATGGAGCTGATTTTCACACCTAACAAACTTTGCAGTAGCTGCAAGTTGAGTTTCATGCCTAAGAATGAACTACACTTTCAAAGCAAACTAGGATTAAAGAAACCCTCATACAACAAAATGTTAAGAAAGAACTAACACAAACTTGAATGTTCCACTTACTTAACTTTGTAAAGTGAATAACTTGTGATGTTCAATGAAGCTCTACTTCAACCTCAAGTTTTGGAAGCAGTTTAACACTGTATTGCAGTGGGCGTTTAGAAATAAAGCGTACTTTCTCAAGATAAGAATGTAGTTTTTCAGCCAAAATCTGGTGTACCCTTTGGAATATCAGAAAGATCTTTGGCAGAATGACTCCACTCATGGAGCTGATTTTCACACCTAACAAACTTTGCAGTAGCTGCAAGTTGAATTTCATGCCTAAGAATGAACTACACTTTCAAAGCAAACTAGGATTAAAGAAACCCTCATACAACAAAATGTTAAGAAAGAACTAACACAAACTTGAATGTTCCACTTACTTAACTTTGTAAATGGAATAACTTGTGATGTTCAATGAAGCTCTACTTCAACTTCAAGTTTTGGAAGCAGTTTAACGCTGTATTGCAGTGGGCGTTTAGAAATAAAGCGTACTTTCTAAAGATAAGAATGTAGTTTTCAGCCAAAATCTGGTGTACTCTTTGGAATATCAGAAGATCTTTGGCAGAATGACTCCACTCATGGAGCTGATTTCACACTAACTAACTTTGCAGTAGCTGCAAGTTGAGTATCATGCCTAAGAATGAACTACACTTTCAAAGCAAACTAGGATTAAAGAAACCCTCAAACAACAAAATGTTAAGAAAGAACTAACACAAACTTGAATGTTCCACTTACTTAACTTTGTAAAGTGAATAACTTGTGATGTTCAATGAAGCTCTACTTCAACTTCAAGTTTTGGAAGCAGTTTAACACTGTATTTCAGTGGGCGTTTAGAAATAATGCGTACTTTCTCAAGATAAGAATGTAGTTTTTCAGCCAAAATCTGGTGTACTCTTTGGAATATCAGAAAGATCTTTGGCAGAATGACTCCACTCATGGAGCTGATTTTCACACCTAACAAACTTTGCAGTAGCTGCAAGTTGAGTTTCATGCCTAAGAATGAACTACACTTTCAAAGCAAACTAGGATTAAAGAAACCCTCATACAACAAAATGTTAAGAAAGAACTAACACAAACTTGAATGTTCCACTTACTTAACTTTGTAAAGTGAATAACTTGTGATGTTCAATGAAGCTCTACTTCAACTTCAAGTTTTGGAAGCAGTTTAACACTGTATTGCAGTGGGCGTTTAGAAATAAAGCGTACTTTCTCAAGATAAGAATGTAGTTTTTCAGCCAAAATCTGGTGTACCCTTTGGAATATCAGAAAGATCTTTGGCAGAATGACTCCACTCATGGAGCTGATTTTCACACCTAACAAACTTTGCAGTAGCTGCAAGTTGAGTTTCATGCCTAAGAATGAACTACACTTTCAAAGCAAACTAGGATTAAAGAAACCCTCATACAACAAAATGTTAAGAAAGAACTAACACAAACTTGAATGTTCCACTTACTTAACTTTGTAAATGGAATAACTTGTGATGTTCAATGAAGCTCTACTTCAACTTCAAGTTTTGGAAGCAGTTTAACGCTGTATTGCAGTGGGCGTTTAGAAATAAAGCGTACTTTCTCAAGATAAGAATGTAGTTTTTCAGCCAAAATCTGGTGTACTCTTTGGAATATCAGAAAGATCTTTGGCAGAATGACTCCACTCATGGAGCTGCTTTTCACACCTAACAAACTTTGCAGTAGCTGCAAGTTGAGTTTAGGTCCTAAGAATGAACTACACTTTCTAAGCAAACTAGGATTAAAGAAACGGGTCATACAACAAAATGTTAAGAAAGAACTAACACAAACTT
>AAPY01535250.1:0-10098 GCA_000181375.1 Tupaia belangeri
ACACTGTTTTACAATGGATATTTTAAATGAAGCTTACATTTTCCGTGAGAAGCATGTAGTTTTTCTGCGAAAATCTGTATTTTACCTGGAATATCCGAAAGATCTTTGGCAGTAAGACTCTCTCATGGGGCTGATTTTCATACCTAATGATCTTTGTTGTAGCTAGAAGTGGAGTTTTGGACCTAAGAATGCACAACACTTTCAAAGCAAAGTAATTTTAGGGAAACCCGCTTCCTACGATATTTTACAATACACTCACACAAACCAGTTTGTTCCACATACTTCACTTTGGTAGTACAACACCTAGTGATGTTCAATGTTGCTCTACTTGAACATTTGGTTTGGGAAGTTGTTTGACACGTTTTTACGATGAACGTTTTGAAATGAAGCTTATTATTCAAAGATAAGCATGTAGTTTCTTTGCCAATTTCTGTACTTTTCTTTGGAATTTCTGAAAGATCTTTGACAGAAAGACTCCACACTTCAAGCTGATTTTCATTCCATAAAGATGTTTGTTGTAGCTGCAAGTTGAGTTTTCGGCCTAAGCAGCACTACACTTTCAACGCAAAGTAACACAAGGGAAACTCGCTTCCAAGGACATTTCAGGATACACACCCAGAAACGAGTTTCTTCCACTTACGTAACTCTGGAAGTTGAACACCTTCTGATATTACGTGTTGATCTACTTGAACATTTGGTTGTGGAAGCCGTTTGACCTTGTTACACAGTGGACGTTTTGAAATGAAGCTTACTTTTCCCAGAAAAACGTGTAGATTTTCAGCCAAAATCAGTACTTTTTTTTGGAGTATCAGCAAGATCTTTGGCAGAAAGTCTCCACTCAGCGAGCTGATTTTCATAGCTGGAGATCTTTGTTGTAAATGTAAGTTGAGTTTTGGGCCTAAGAATTCCCTACGCTTTCATAGCCAAATATTACTAGGGAAACCCGCTTCCAATGAAATTTTTCAAAACACTCACAGAAACCAGTTTGTTCCACTTACTTAACTTTGGAAGTTGAACATGTAGTGTTGTTCACTGTTGTTGTACTAGAACATGTAGTTTTGGAAGCTGTTTGACACTTTTTTCCAATGGATATTTTGAAATGAATCCTACTTTTCCTGCATAAGCATGTAGATTTTCTGCCAAGAGTTGTAATTTTACTTGGGATATCAGAAAGATCTTTGGCAGAAAGACTCCACTCGTGGAGGTGATTTTCATACCTAAAGATCTTCCATGGAGCTGCAAGTTTAGCTTTGGCCCTAAGAGTGCACAACACTTTCAACACAAAGTCATTCTAGGGATACCCGCGTCCAAGGAAATATTACAAAACACTCACAGAAACCACTTTGTTCCACTTACTTAACATTGGCAGTTGAACACTTGGTGATGTTCAATGTTGCTCTACTTGAACATTTTTTCTTGGAAGCAGTTTGAAGCTGTTTTACAATGGACGTTTTGAAATGAAGCTTACATTTCCCAGGTAAGCATGTAGATTTTCTGTCAAAATCTGTATTTTTTTTAGAGTACCAGAAAGATTTTTGGCAAAAAGACTCCACTCATGGAGCTGATTTTCATACCTAATAAACTTTGTTTTACCTGCAATTTGTGTTTTGGGCCTAAGAACGCACAACCCTTTCAAAGCAAAGTAATATTTGGGAAACCATCTAATAACAAAATGTCACAATGCACTCACAGAAACGAGTTCCTTCCCCTTACTTAACTCTGGAAGTTGAACACTTTGTGATGTTCAGTGGTTGTCTACTTGAATATTTTCTTTTTGGAAGCAGTTTGACACTGTTTTACAATGGACGTTTTGAAATGAAGCTTTCTTTTCCCAGATAAGCCTGTAGATTTTCAGCAAAAATCTATACTTTCCCTTGGAGTATCAGAAAGATAATTAGCAGAATTACTCCACTCATGGAGCTGATTTTCATACCTGAAGATCTGTGTTGTAGCTAGAAGATCCGTTTTGGGCCTACCAATACGCTACACATTCAAAGCAAAGTAATATTAGGGAAACCCGCTTCCTACGATATTTTACAATACACTCACAGAAACCAGATTGTTCCACTTACTGAACTTTGGAAGTTAAACACCTAGTGATGTTTAATGATTCTCTATTTGAGCATTTGGTTTTGGAAGCTATTTGACACTGTTTTACAATGGATATTTTAAAATGAAGCTTACATTTTCCGGAGAAGCATGTAGTTTTTCTGGGAAAATCTGTATTTTACCTGGAATATCCGAAAGATCTTTGGCAGTAAGACTCTCTCATGGAGCTGATTTTCATACCTAATGATCTTTGTTGTAGCTAGAAGTGGAGTTTTGGACCTAAGAATGCACAACACTTTCAAAGCAAAGTAATATTAGGGAAACCCGCTTCCTACGATATTTTACAATACACTCACAGAAACCAGTTTGTTCCACATACTTCACTTTGGTAGTACAACACCTAGTGATGTTCAAGGTTGCTCTACTTGAACATTTGGTTTGGGAAGTTGTTTGACACGTTTTTACGATGAACGTTTTGAAATGAAGCTTATTATTCAAAGATAAGCATGTAGTTTCTTTGCCAATTTCTGTACTTTTCTTTGGAATTTCTGAAAGATCTTTGACAGAAAGACTCCACACTTCAAGCTGACTTTCATTCCATAAAGATGTTTGTTGTAGCTGCAAGTTGAGTTTTCGGCCTAAGCAGCACTACACTTTCAACGCAAAGTAACACAAGGGAAACTCGCTTCCAAGGACATTTCAGGATACACACCCAGAAACGAGTTTCTTCCACTTACGTAACTCTGGAAGTTGAACACCTTCTGATATTACGTGTTGATCTACTTGAACATTTGGTTGTGGAAGCCATTTGACCTTGTTACACAGTGGACGTTTTGAAATGAAGCTTACTTTTCCCAGAAAAACGTGTAGATTTTCAGCCAAAATCAGTACTTTTTTTTGGAGTATCAGCAAGATCTTTGGCAGAAAGTCTCCACTCAGCGAGCTGATTCTCATAGCTGGAGATCTTTGTTGTAAATGTAAGTTGAGTTTAGGGCCTAAGAATGCCCTCCACTTTCATAGCCAAATATTACTAGGGAAACCCGCTTCCAATGAAATTTTTCAAAACACTCACAGAAACCAGTTTGTTCCACTTACTTAACTTTGGAAGTTGAACACGTAGTGTTGTTCACTGTTGTTGTACTAGAACATGTAGTTTTGGAAGCTGTTTGACACTTTTTTCCAGTGGATATTTTAAAATAAATCCTACTTTTTCTGCATAAGCATGTAGATTTTCTGCCATGAGCTGTAATTTTACTTCGGATATCAGAAAGATCTTTGGCAGAAAGACTCCACTCGTGGTGGTGATTTTCATACCTAAAGATCTTCCATGTAGCTGAAAGTTTAGCTTTGGCCCTAAGAGTGCACAACACTTTCAACACAAAGTCATTCTAGGGATACCCGCGTCCAACGAAATATTACAAAACACTCACAGAAACCAGTTTGTTCCACTTACTTAACATTGGCAGTTGAACACTTGGTGATGTTCAACGTTGCTCTACTTGAACATTTTTTCTTGGAAGCCGTTTGAAACTGTTTTACAATGGACGTTTTGAAATGCAGCTTACTTTTTCCCAGATAAGCATGTAGATTTTCTGTCAAAATCTGTATTTTCCTTAGAGTACCAGAAAGATTTTTGGAAAAAAGTCTCCACTCATGGAGCTGATTTTCATACCTAATAAACTTTGTTTTACCTGCAATTTGTGTTTTGGGCCTAAGAACGCACAACACTTTCAAAGCGAAGTAATACTTGGGGAAAACATCTAATCACCAAATGTCACAATACACTCACAGAAACGAGTTCCTTCCCCTTACTTAACTCTGGAAGTTGAAAACTTTGTGATGTTCAGTGGTTGTACACTTGAATATTTTCTTTTTGGAAGCAGTTTGACACTGTTTTACAATGGACGTTTTGAAATGAAGCTTTCTTTTCCCAGATAAGCCTGTAGATTTTCAGCAAAAATCTATACTTTCCCTTGGAGTATCAGAAAGATAATTGGCAGAATTACTCCACTCACGGAGCTGATTTTCATACCTGAAGATCTGTGTTGTAGCTAGAAGATCCGTTTTGGGCCTACCAGTACGCTATACATTCAAAGCAAAGTAATATTAGGGAAACCCGCTTCCTACGATATTTTACAATACACTCACAGAAACCAGATTGTTCCACTTACTGAACTTTGGAAGTTAAACACCTAGTGATGTTCAATGATTCTCTATTTGAACATTTGGGTTTGGAAGCTCTTTGACCCTGTTTTACAATGGATATTTTAAAATGAAGCTTACATTTTCCGGAGAAGCATGTAGTTTTTCTGCGAAAATCTGTATTTTACCTGGAATATCCGAAAGATCTTTGGCAGTAAGACTCTCTCATGGAGCTGGTTTTCATACCTAATGATCTTTGTTGTAGCTAGAAGTGGAGTTTTGGACCTAAGAATGCACAACACTTTCAAAGCAAAGTAATATTAGGGAAACCCGCTTCCTACGATATTTTACAATACACTCACAGAAACCAGTTTTTTCCCCATACGTAACTTTGGTAGTACAACACCTAGTGATGTTCAATGTTGCTCTACTTGAACATTTGGTTTGGGAAGTTGTTTGACACGTTTTTACGATGAACGTTTTGAAATGAAGCTTATTATTCAAAGATCAGCATGTAGTTTCTTTGCCAATTTCTGTACTTTTCTTTGGAATTTCTGAAAGATCTTTGACAGAAAGACTCCACACTTCAAGCTGACTTTCATTCCATAAAGATGTTTGTTGTAGCTGCAAGTTGAGTTTTCGGCCTAAGCAGCACTACACTTTCAACGCAAAGTAACACAAGGGAAACTCGCTTCCAAGGACATTTCAGGATACACACCCAGAAACGAGTTTCTTCCACTTACGTAACTCTGGAAGTTGAACACCTTCTGATATTACGTGTTGATCTACTTGAACATTTGGTTGTGGAAGCCGTTTGACCTTGTTACACAGTGGATGTTTTGAAATGAAGCTTACTTTTCCCAGAAAAACATGTAGATTTTCAGCCAAAATCAGTACTTTTTTTTGGAGTATCAGCAAGATCTTTGGCAGAAAGTCTCCACTCAGCGAGCTGATTTTCATAGCTGGAGATCTTTGTTGTAAATGTAAGTTGAGTTTTGGGCCTAAGAATTCCCTACGCTTTCATAGCCAAATATTACTAGGGAAACCCGCTTCCAATGAAATTTTCAAAACACTCACAGAAACCAGTTTGTTCCACTTACTTAACTTTGGAAGTTGAACACGTAGTGTTGTTCACTGTTGTTGTACTAGAACATGTAGTTTTGGAAGCTGTTTGACACTTTTTTCCAATGGATATTTTGAAATGAATCCTACTTTTCCTGCATAAGCATGTAGATTTTCTGCCAAGAGTTGTATTTTTACGTGGGATATCAGAAAGATCTTTGGCAGAAAGACTCCACTCGTGGAGGTGATTTTCATACCTAAAGATCTTCCATGGAGCTGCAAGTTTAGCTTTGGCCCTAAGAGTGCACAACACTTTCAACACAAAGTCATTCTAGGGATACCCGCGTCCAACGAAATGTTACAAAACACTCACAGAAACCAGTTTGTTCCACTTACTTAACATTGGCAGTTGAACACTTGGTGATGTTCAACGTTGCTCTACTTGAACATTTTTTCTTGGAAGCCGTTTGAAACTGTTTTACAATGGATGTTTTGAAATGCAGCTTACTTTTTCCCAGATAAGCATGTAGATTTTCTGTCAAAATCTGTATTTTCCTTAGAGTACCAGAAAGATTTTTGGAAAAAAGTCTCCACTCATGGAGCTGATTTTCATACCTAATAAACTTTGTTTTACCTGCAATTTGTGTTTTGGGCCTAAGAACGCACAACACTTTCAAAGCAAAGTAATACTTGGGAAAACATCTAATCACCAAATGTCACAATACACTCACAGAAACGAGTTCCTTCCCCTTACTTAACTCTGGAAGTTGAACACTTTGTGATGTTCAGTGGTTGTCTACTTGAATATTTTCTTTTTGGAAGCAGTTTGACACTGTTTTACAATGGACGTTTTGAAATGAAGCTTTCTTTTTCCAGATAAGCCTGTAGATTTTCAGCAAAAATCTATACTTTCCCTTGGAGTATCAGAAAGATAATTGGCAGAATTACTCCACTCACGGAGCTGATTTTCATACCTGAAGATCTGTGTTGTAGCTAGAAGATCCGTTTTGGGCCTACCAGTACGCTATACATTCAAAGCAAAATAATATTAGGGAAACCCGCTTCCTACGATATTTTACAATACACTCACAGAAACCAGGTTGTTCCACTTACTGAACTTTGGAAGTTAAACACCTAGTGATGTTCAATGATTCTCTATTTGAACATTTGGGTTTGGAAGCTATTTGACACTGTTTTACAATGGATATTTTAAAATGAAGCTTACATTTTCCGGAGAAGCATGTAGTTTTTCTGCGAAAATCTGTATTTTACCTGGAATATCCGAAAGATCTTTGGCAGTAAGACTCTCTCATGGAGCTGATTTTCATACCTAATGATCTTTGTTGTAGCTAGAAGTTGAGTTTTGGACCTAAGAATGCACAACACTTACAAAGCAAAGTAATATTAGAGAAACCCGCTTCCTACGATATTTTACAATACACTCACAGAAACCAGTTTGTTCCACATACTTCACTTTGGTAGTACAACACCTAGTGATGTTCAATGTTGCTCTACTTGAACATTTGGTTTGGGAAGTTGTTTGACACGTTTTTACGATGAACGTTTTGAAATGAAGCTTAATATTCAAAGATAAGCATGTAGTTTCTGTGCCAAATTCTGTACTTTTCTTTGGAATTTCTGAAAGATCTTTGACAGAAAGACTGCACACTTCAGGCTGACTTTCATTGCATAAAGATGTTTGTTGTAAATGTAAGTTGAGTTTTGGGCCTAAGAATGCCCTACACTTTCATAGCCAAATATTACTAGGGAAACCCGCTTCCAATGAAATTTTTCAAAACACTCACAGAAACCAGTTTGTTCCACTTACTTAACTTTGGAAGTTGAACACGTAGTGTTGTTCACTGTTGTTGTACTAGAACATGTAGTTTTGGAAGCTGTTTGACACTTTTTTCCAATGGATATTTTGAAATGAATCCTACTTTTCCTGCATAAGCATGTAGATTTTCTGCCAAGAGTTGTATTTTTACGTGGGATATCAGAAAGATCTTTGGCAGAAAGACTCCACTCGTGGAGGTGATTTTCATACCTAAAGATCTTCCATGTAGCTGCAAGTTTAGCTTTGGCCCTAAGAGTGCACAACACTTTCAACACAAAGTCATTCTAGGGATACCCGCGTCCAACGAAATGTTACAAAACACTCACAGAAACCACTTTGTTCCACTTACTTAACATTGGCAGTTGAACACTTGGTGATGTTCAACGTTGCTCTACTTGAACATTTTTTCTTGGAAGCCGTTTGAAACTGTTTTACAATGGACGTTTTGAAATGCAGCTTACTTTTTCCCAGATAAGCATGTAGATTTTCTGTCAAAATCTGTATTTTCCTTAGAGTACCAGAAAGATTTTTGGAAAAAAGTCTCCACTCATGGAGCTGATTTTCATACCTAATAAACTTTGTGTTACCTGCAATTTGTGTTTTGGGCCAAAGAACGCACAACACTTTCAAAGCAAAGTAATACTTGGGGAAAACATCTAATCACCAAATGTCACAATACACTCACAGAAACGAGTTCCTTCCTCTTACTTAACTCTGGAAGTTGAACACTTTGTGATGTTCAGTGGTTGTCTACTTGAATATTTTCTTTTTGGAAGCAGTTTGACACTGTTTTACAATGGACGTTTTGAAATGAAGCTCTCTATTTCCAGATAAGCCTGTAGATTTTCAGCAAAAATCTATACTTTCCCTTGGAGTATCAGAAAGATAATTGGCAGAATTACTCCATTCACGGAGCTGATTTTCATACCTGAAGATCTGTGTTGTAGCTAGAAGATCCGTTTTGGGCCTACCAGTACGCTATACATTCAAAGCAAAGTAATATTAGGGAAACCCGCTTCCTACGATATTTTACAATACACTCACAGAAACCAGGTTGTTCCACTTACTGAACTTTGGAAGTTAAACACCTAGTGATGTTCAATGATTCTCTATTTGAACATTTGGGTTTGGAAGCTATTTGACCCTGTTTTACAATGGATATTTTAAAATGAAGCTTACATTTTCCGGAGAAGCATGTAGTTTTTCTGCGAAAATCTGTATTTTACCTGGACTATCCGAAAGATCTTTGGCAGTAAGACTCTCTCATGGAGCTGATTTTCATACCTAATGATCTTTGTTGTAGCTAGAAGTGGAGTTTTGGACCTAAGAATGCACAACACTTTCAAAGCAAAGTAATATTAGAGAAACCCGCTTCCTACGATATTTTACAATACACTCACAGAAACCAGTTTTTTCCCCATACGTAACTTTGGTAGTACAACACCTAGTGATGTTCAATGTTGCTCTACTTGAACATTTGGTTTGGGAAGTTGTTTGACACGTTTTTACGATGAACGTTTTGAAATGAAGCTTATTATTCAAAGATAAGCATGTAGTTTCTTTGCCAATTTCTGTACTTTTCTTTGGAATTTCTGAAAGATCTTTGACAGAAAGACTCCACACTTCAAGCTGACTTTCATTCCATAAAGATGTTTGTTGTAGCTGCAAGTTGAGTTTTCGGTCTAAATAGCACTATACTTTCAAGGCAAAGCAATACAAGGGAAATTTGCTTCCAATGACATTTCAGAATACACACCCAGAAACGAGTTTCTTCCCCTTACTTAACACTGGAAGTTGAACACCTTCTGATATTAAGTGTTGATCTACTTGAACATTTGGTTTGGGAAGTTGTTTGACATAGTTTTACGATGGACGTTTTGAAATGAAGCTTATTATTCCAAGATAAGCATGTAGTTTCTTTGCCAAATTCTGTATTTTCTTTGGAATTTTTGAAAGATCTTTGACAGAAAGACTCCACACTTCAAGCTGACTTTCATTCCATAAAGATGTTTGTTGTAGCTGCAAGTTGAGTTTTCGGCATAAGCAGCACTACACTTTCAACGCAAAGTAACACAAGGGAAACTCGCTTCCAAGGACATTTCAGGATACACACCAGGAAACGAGTTTCTTCCACTTACTTAACTCTGGAAGTTGAATGCCTTCTGATATTAAGGGTTGATCTACTTGAACTTTTGGTTGTGGAAGCCGTTTGAACTTGTTACACAGTGGACGTTTTGAAATGAAGCTTACTTTTCCCAGAAAATGTGTAGATTTTCAGCAAGATCTTTGGCAGAAAGTCTCCACTCAGCGAGCTGATTTTCATAGCTGGAGATCTTTGTTGTAAATGTAAGTTGAGTTTTGGGCCTAAGAATGCCCTCCACTTTCATAGCAAAATATTACTAGGGAAACCCGCTTCCAATGACCTTTTTCAAAACACTCACAGAAACCAGTTTGTTCCACTTACTTAACTTTGGAAGTTGAACACCTAGGTTGGTCACTGTTGTTGTACTAGAACATGTAGTTTTGGAAGCTGTTTGACACTTTTTTCCAATGGATATTTTGAAATGAATCCTACTTTTTCTGCATAAGCATGTAGATTTTCTGCCAAGAGCTGTAATTTTACTTCGGATATCAGAAAGATCTTTGGCAGAAAGACTCCACTCGTGGACGTGAATTTCATATCTAAAGATCTTCCATGTAGCTGCAAGTTTAGCTTTGGCCCTGAGAGTGCACAACACTTTCAACACAAAGGCATTCTAGGGATACCCGCGTCCCACGCAATATTACTAACACTCACACAAACCAGGTTCGATCCACTTACCTAACATTAGTCAGTTGAACACTAAGAGATGGTCAACAGTGCCCTACTACAACAATTTAGTCTTGGAAGCGGGTGAAACTGTAATACAATGGACAAGTTAGGAAATAGAGGTTAATTTTTCTAGTTCAGGCTGAAGATTTTTCTGTAAAATCCTAATTTTTCCTTTGAGTCTTAGAAGATATTTGGA
>AAPY01535255.1:0-21452 GCA_000181375.1 Tupaia belangeri
AGAAACTGAGAAATCATGCCTCAGGGGGATGTCCATGCCTCAGTCCCTTCTCCATCCTCCAAGGGATTTTGGGCAAACACACACAGCGGCACCTGCCCACCTGAGTTCCCAGCCTAGGGCTGCCAGTCTCGTATCTCGCTCTTCCACGTGAGAGTGCAGCCCCTTAGTCACCGCCGCCTTCTGGCCCCCAGTTTCCTTACCCGCGAGTAATTCTGAAATCATAAAATGCATTCTCCAAGTTGGAAGGATACAAATACTACCATACAGAGAACTCTATAACGAAAGGAATGTAAGGGTTAAAGAAATAAGAAACCTCCAAATAATAACCACGTACCATGTGAACGTTGAGTCGTCAGGTCAAAGACAATTAAAAAGTGGACAAGAAATAGTAAAACCTCATCTTAATTCATTTTTATTTCCAAAGAAAGACGGTTTATAACCAAGATCTTTTCGCAGAGCAAATCCCAGAAGCCTTGTGCTGCCATCTAACGTTCGTTAGCGCCAACGATCGACAAGCAGCACCCCCACAGCATGAACACCGCGCCCCGAATCTGCTCCTGGCAGCGCGAGAAAACCGCATGGTGGCGCCACCCATCTGTATCTGGAGACGGGGAGCAGTCCGAAAGAAGCCCGCTGCAAAATGCCCCCGGGAAGGAGGTCTCGGCCTCGCGTTGTCCGTCGCGGGTGCGGCGCGGCGGGGCTACGGGACCAGGCAGCAGCGGGAGTCTGTCGGCGTCCTCCTCGAGGTCCAGCTCTCCTGCGGGGTCGTCCTGCTTCCACTGGATTCCCGGCTGAAGGGTCGCAGGGAGCTCGGCCGTCCTCGGTTCCACGGAGATGCAGTCGCTGGGCGAGTCTTCGGTTTTCAGAAAGAAGCTGAGTTCGGTCGTCCTCGGTTCCACGGAGATGCAGTCGCTGGGAGAGTCTTCGGTTTTCAGAAAGAAGCTGAGTTCGGTCGTCCTCGGTTCCACGGAGATGCAGTCGCGGGGCCAGTCTTCGGTTTTCTGAAAGAAGCTGGGCAGCCGCCAACACGGAGCGGAAAGCAGGCCCCTCCCCGAGTCACGGCTGTCCAATGAGGGCTCTCCGAGCTTTGGAAAGTAGAGCAGAGGCCCCGCCCCACGGTCTTCTGCGCTCAGGATAGGCGGAGGCCGGGGCTCGGGCGCCGCCTCTGCGGAATCCCAAGTCAGCCTCAAGCCGCTCAGAAAACGCTGCTCCATTGCTTCAGCCCGGGGCCAGGAAGACGCGAGTCTCTGAGAGCGCTGAGCAGACAGAGCTGCCAGCGCTACAGCAGCCCAGGTATTTATGCTCTGCGGCGGGGGTGTGGTAGAGGAGTGGGGGTAGGGGGCCACCCCGAGATCGGAAAAGAAAACGGAGTGGTTCCAAATTAAAGAAAATCAGTGAAGCTTTAGAGAACACACAGAACACAGAGAGTTCGTACACAAAAACTCAAAAATCATTTCCTCTGTACGTTTTACGTTACGTGGACCGTTTCAAGTTTGTTGTATAACTTGTAACGTTTTGGTTAATAACTCTTTAATCATTTCTTTTTGTCTACTTCACTAGTTTAACGTTTAACTCTTCACGCTTCCATTAGTACATGTTCCTCTTTTACTAGTAGACATTGTTTTACTCTCGAACATCATTATGATTTCTTTACTTTTGACGTTTCTCTTTGTACAACTCGGTATGATTTCCGTTTTACTTGTTGTTTGACCGTTCGGATTTTTTGTCGGTTTGCTTGTTAACACGTTTTCACGCTCGTGTAAGAACGGTTCACATGTATGTACACTTCCGTGTTATATCCGTAGTACACTTCCGTGTTTTATCCGTACTCCGTGTTTTCTCTGTGGATTCTCCGTTCCGGTTAACGTTTCGCGTTCTGTGATTTGCGTTCTATGATTTCCGTTATACTTGTTGTTTGACCGTTCGGATTTTGTGTCGATTTGCTGTCATCGCCTTTTAACTTGTTAACACGTTTTCACGTTACAAATGACATCGCTCGTGTAAGAGCGCTTCACATGCGTTTTATCCGTACTCCGTGTTTTCTCTCTGGGTTCTCCGTTCCGGTTAACGTTTCGTGTTTTCTCTCTGGGTTCTCCATTCCGGTTAACGTTTCGTGTTTTCTCTCTGGGTTCTCCGTTCCGGTTAACGTTTCGTGTTCTCCCATGAGTTTCTTTTCACCCGTTGTAAACTCTAGGAGTTAAGGTTTACTTTAGGTACCACTTTGTCCGCTTTCGTTCATCGGGGAGAGCAGGCCACGAAGCGACCACCTTCATATGACTTTTGAACACCGCGTCACCGTTTAGCGACGAGGGATCTGGTCTTTTCCTGCGATTTTTCTGGAGTGAGTCCCTGCTACGCGCTCCGCTGTCCAGGGCCGCCCACTGCTCAGGGGGCGGAGCTAGCGAGCCGCAGTCCGGCTGCTGCAGTTCCAGGATCTCCCTGGCGGCGTCGCTCGTGCACGAAGACGTTGGGGCGCTGCTGAGGTCTGTGATCTGCGTTTTGTCCGGGAGCGTCCTGGCTGATTTCTGGTTTCTGGCACCGCGCATAGACTCCAGCACAACGTTTGTGGTCCGCGTGGGACCTTGAATTCTCCGTGCGGTCCCTTTTCGGTCGTAGCCTTCATCTCCAAGGGCCCGGGGGCCTTTCGTGGGCGGCGACCCGTTTTTAGCAGAGCTGACGCTAAGAACGCAGAGCCTCCATTTTCCTCTCGGTACAGATTTTCAGGGCGTTTTCACTTCCTGCCGTTTTCTCCACGGCAGCACCGAACACCGACGGCTCTAGAGCCCGCAGGTACGCGGAGGGAACGCTTTGTGCCAGAAAGAAAGACCGTCGGTGGCCTCCACGGGGACATGGTGCCTGAGCTCGCTGGGGCCTGGCCCGCTGCTTCCTCCACTGGCTGTTCCTGGTCGCAGCAGCGCTCAGCCCTCCGGGCCCAGGGGGTCTGGGTGGTCACACCGCTGGCGGGTCACACCTGCCCCTTCTCTTCTCTAATTGCATTGTTTATCCCTATTTTGTTGTAGAGTTAGTATAAAATTCTCTTAAGTAGATCAAATTGTGTTATTACCGTGTGGGTCTGATGTGGCTGGGCCAGGAACTCGGAATAGCCCAAGGCTCACTGTTGCCATTCCAGGCCTCTGTGCCTCTGTGAATTCTCTGCCTCCACCTCTGCCCCGCGAAGTGATAAAACCATGGAGACCTTTTCTAGCTGAACACCCTGCTCCTCTGACCCTTTCTTCCTGAGAACAAACTCTGGGCTACATCTTCAGATGGGCTGCTTCTTCCTTAGCCCACTGGAAGCCACCCCTTCCCAAACTTCCCTGGGACAAGACTGTAGGACCCCCAGGCAGGCTGGAGATTTTGAGTGTTAACTCCTCTGGGCCTGCCTTGGTGTTAAAGAGTTACCCGTCTCTCTGAAGTGCTCTTTTTGTTCCCCAGCACTCTGGATTTCTGCAACAGGACATGATATGGATATTTTGAAGGGGATGACTAAGCTGAGCTACTTCGCATGTGCACTACCTCAGTGGTCCTCATGTCTGTTGTGAAAACACTTCACAGCCCCGCATTGTACCAGAGCACAGTGCCGTGGTAGCTGCAGTAAGAACATTGCACAGTAGGTCTCCAGCTCCCTCCTCCTATCTAACTAAAATGTTGTGCCCTTCTTCAACAAGGGTTCCCCAGTCTAAGAACCCCGAGGCTATGCTAACCACCATACTACTCTCTGCTACTTTAAAATTCTCACAACCCACACAGGAGTGAGATCGTAGGGTGTGTGTCTCTGGGTCTGTCTCCTTTTACTTAACAGCTTGTCCTCTAGGTTCATCCCTAGTGTTACAAATGACAGGACTCTTTGTGTATGGCAGAATAGTAGCTCACTGTGTGTATACAGTGACCCAGGGCCCAGGATTAGGGCGGGAGGGAAACAGGGACTGGGGCACTCGAGGCTGCACTGGCTGTGGCAGAAATCCATCCGTGAGGGAGCAGAGGGCTGTCACCATAAACTGACGACTCAGGAAAAGGTGCCGCGTCGCGACCGAGAGGTTCGGTGAAATCTGCACAGTGACAGAGAGACCGCTGGCCAGTGCCATGGACCAGGGAGCTCACGGGAACGCGGGGATCTGCAATGGAGAAGTGGCGTCTTCGCGGTCCTGGACAGAGACAGCGCTCTCACCCAGCGGTAGGGAAAATTTTCTGCGCCGCCTGACCAGCGCCTCTGCCACCAGGAAAGCGACCAGTGCACCTCCCTGGTGGCGACCACATGTTTCACCAGGGAGAACGGGGCGTGGGAATTCCATGGATTGTGTCATTACTGCCCTTCATCACCTCACATAGTCAGGGGCCATTCCCGTGCAGCTCCACTCTTCATTTCCTAGGGATCCTAGGCGAGGTTGGGGAAGGAGCCAGAGAATGTCCTTGCCCTCTAGATAAGGAGACCCAACTTGAGGTTGTTCTAGAATCATATATTTCTCTAAATATTGCATTGTTAAGTGCAGTCATGGACGCAGCCCTGGTGGTGCAGACAGGGGCCCTACTGGACTGTAGACCTTGAAGCCGCATCTCTGTCCTGGGTTCAGAATCCCACTCTGGCCTGAAACACCCAACGTGAGCCAATTGCCCAAGGGCCTGAGGACCTGGGGGGCCGGGTCAAGGGGATCAGGGAGTGAAAAGACACTGCTGAGGGGGATTCTCTCTGTTCCTCTCTGTCCTCTCTCGCTGTCTTCCAGGTGGTCTCTCTATCTGGAATAAAATTAATAACAACAAAAAGATGCAGCCATGGTTTGAGTATAATTGTAATTCACTAACTTGGACTTCATAGTGTTTGTTTGTTTGTTTGTTTGTTTGTTTGTTTTTCAGAGGTTTTTCTATAGGGCACATGCGCTGGCCAGAAAGACAGACAGAAAGCGAGAAATCACTCCCAGGGGGGATGGCCATGCCACAGTCCCCTCTCCTCAATTCTCCTCTTGGGATCTTGGGCATACATGCTCACATACCCAGCTTGAGTTTAAACCACCGTGTCCAGGATTCGAACCGCTATCTCTATACTCTCTACTATGATTGCATTTTGATTCCTCCATCCTTACCAGGTCTTTTACCAGGGAAGTGAGGGTGGTGATCACATACCAATCCCTTCTCCTCTATTTTGCTCTCAGAATTTTGGGCACACACACGCCCAGTGTGAGTTTCAAGTCACTGGGTCTGGGACTCAAAACACTGCCGACCACGTGGGGAGTACATCCCTTAATCACTATGCCATGAGCTGGCCCCTTTTATCTAATTCTCCATGGAATAACTGTAAGATAGAAAACCTATAAAAATTCACAGTAAATATTGAAAGGGATTTTTCTTCTTTTAATTCTTCTATTGTACAAAACATGCATGATAACTTCAAAGCATTCTCTAAATATCCCATAAATATTTTTAAACTAACACATCCATATATTTTATTAAAGATATCTAGATTCTGGGGACCAGCAGGTGACATAGTGGTTTAGGTGCTGGACACTCCCACATGGCTTACCACGGTTTAAGTCCTGGACCTGGTAGTTTTCTCTCTCTCTCTCTCTCTCTCTCTGTGTGTGTGTGTGTGTGTGTGTGTGTGTGTATCTCCCTCTGGTCAAATTAAAATAAATCAATGAATATATGAAATAAATAAAATAAATCTTAAAAAAACGATATCTACATTCATATGTATTTGCTTCTGTATTACTTACAGTTGGGAACTGGTGAGAGAGAAGGGAAGAAGCAGCTGTGGACAGGGTCTCCTCCTGCCACAGCTCCAGCCCCTTCTTCCGACCCACCAGGGTCCCGAGTAGGGGCACACAACTGCTATGCTCTGGGTCTCCTGGGCAGCCTGTCTGAACCCTGGGTGGAGAGGTCCTCTGATTTTCATCACTGCAGTCTACTCCCTAAGGACTCCACCACAAGGAGGACCTAGTTTTTAAGGTTCTTACATTTTTATTTCTTCTACAAGTCAAAAAAGACAGAAACATCACCCCAAAAAAGGTCCTGATGCCTTGATCCACCTCCATCCACCTTCAGCCACCCCTTATCAGGGGCATGAATATGCCTGATCTACTCAGGGAAGTGTCCTAACAGGAGCCCAGGACCTTCCCATCTGGATGGACCTCCACATTTAGGCCTCTGAGCCACATTCAGGCCTCTGGGTTTTGCTTTCCTTTTTCTTTCTTTTTAAAAATTATTTAATGTTTTATTTACTCATTTATTTATTTATTTTTTATTTGACTGAGAGATACAGAGAGAGAGAAAGAGAAAGAGAAGAGGGAAACAAGAAAGCAAACCACCAGGTATAGGACTAAAACTGAGGTCAACCCTGTGGGAGTGCTTAGTGCCTTAACCACTATGCCAACCTCTGGCCCCTTTTTCCCCCCGTATTTTATAAGGGAGAACATTTTTGCTATGGGGCTTATCCGCTCACCGGAGAGACAGAGAGTGGCAGACAGACAAATAGCAAGAAATCACCCCCTAATGGGGATGGCCATGCAGCAATCCTCATTGCTCCATTCTCCCCTTGGGGTTTTGGTCACACACACACATCCACTGGGGAGGGTTTTAAGACCCCGGGGCATATATTCAAACCACTGTGGACTGCATTGGAGTCCAGCAGAGTAAGCATTACGCCATTTGCTGATCCCTCTCTTTTTTTTATTAAAAATTTATTTTGAGACCAGCAGTCGGCATAATGGCTATGTCGCAGGAATCAATGTAGTCAATCACAGTTCAAATCCTGGACCTGGTGGCTTAAACTCCCATCAAGCATGTGTGTGTGCATGCCCAAGATCCTGAGAAGAGAATGGAGGAGAAGGGATTGAGGTGTGGCCATCCCCTCTGGGGGTGTGATTTCTTCCTTTCTGTCTCTTGTCTTTCTGGTAAACACATCCATCCTATAACAAAAACCCCTGCAAAAAAAAAGAGAAAAAAAAAACAATCATTTTTTTGGAGCCTGTAGTGGTTAAGGGCGCTCGACTCCCTCACGGCCAACCTCGTTTTGAGTCCCAGAGCCAGCGGCTTGCATTCTCACTTTCTCTCTCTCTCACTCTGTCTTTCACTGGACAAATTAAAATAAGTAAATAAATAAAGTTAAAAATAATTATAAAAATAGGAAGACTTTATTTAACTTTCTTTTTTGGAGAGGTTTTTTTTGCTATAGGGCATGTGTGCTCGCCAGACAGACAGAGACAGAGAGACAGACAGAAAGTGAGAAATCACCCCCCAGGGAGATGGCCATGCACACACACATGCCCGGTGTGAGTTTTAAGCCACCGGGTCCGGGATGCAAACCGCGGTCGACTACGTGGGAGTTCAGCGACATAGCCATTACGCCAACTGCTGGTCCCAAGACTTTATTTAACTTTTAATTTAATTTTTTTTCAGAGGATATAGCTACAGGGCATGTGAGCTCGCCAGACAGAAAGACAGAGAAAGCGAGACAGAAAGCAAGAAAGTGTACCCCCCCCAGGGGGGATGGACATGCCGCAACAACCCCTTTTCCTCCATTCTCCTCTCGCGATCTTGGGCACACACACACACACACACACACACACATGTTTGACATGAGTTTAAGCCAGGACTGAAACTGCGATGGCCTACAAGGGAGTCCAGCGACATAGCCATTATGCTACCTGCTGGTCCCTCTAACTTTTATTTACTTATTCATTTATTTCATTTTGACCACAGAACAGAATGAGAGAGAGAGGGAAAGTGAGAAAGAAAGCCCCCACATCCTGGACTTGAAATGGGGTCGGCCGTGTTCCCAACCACCATGCCACCTGCCAGTCCCCCCATTTTTATTTTTTATTTTATTTTTTTTTTTGAGAGATTTTCACTGTAGGGCGCGTGCGCTCGCCAGACAGACAGAGAGAGACATAGAGACAGAAAGCGAGAAATCACCCCCCAGGGGGGATGGTCACGCCGCAATCCCTTCTCCTCCATTCTCCTCTCGGGATCTTGGGCACGCACGCACACGTGCCCGGCGTGAGTTTTAAGCCACCAGGTCCGGGACACGAACCACGGTCGACTACGTGGGAGTCCAGCGACATAGCCATTACGCTAACTGCTGGTTCCCCCCATTTTTATTTTTAATGAGAGAGATTTTTGCTATAAGGCCCATGGGCTGGCAGGAGAGGCAGAGAGAGACAGACACAGAAAACAAGAAATCACCCCAAGGGGGACAATCATGCTGCAATCTCTTCTCCTCTAGTTTCCTCTCAGGATTTTGGTCACGCACGCACACACACCCGGCCCCTGTCCTCAGTTACAAACCACCTGTCAGGGACTCCAACTACTGTGGACTATGTGGGAGTCCAGGAACAAAACCCTTACACCATCTACTGGTCCCATGATTTTTTTCTCTTTATTCTTCGTGGGTTTTTTTTTTTTTTTGTCTTTCTTATCTTCATTTTTTCTTTTCCCTTTCTTTCTTCCTTTCTTCCTTTCTTTCTTTCTTTCTTTTTTTTTTTTTGTTGTAGTCGTTGTTGGCTTTTTGCTCTCATTGCCAATGGGCAGTGCTCTAGTGAAACGCTGAGACAGAGGGAAAGAAAGTATTCCCCAATGGAGACATGGTCACAAGGCAATAAAAGCAATTCCCACGCTGTCAGGGTTTGGGGTTAGGCAGACCCAATCACTAAGTGTGCTTTCTAGAACCGAAGGGCAGAGATAGAAACCTAGTAGATCCCATGTGGGATCTGGCTTCTCTCTCTCTCCCTCTCTCTCTCTCTCAGGTTTTTGAGAATGGGTACAAGGACTTGGCAGAAAGAGGGACAGTGAAGGGGAACAGGAGAAATCACCCCTAGAGGAGATGGCCACACTTCAATCACTTCTCAGTTCTCCACCTACGATTCTGGTCACACATGCTCATGTGCCTTTCCCTAAAGGGCAGTTGCACCTGCCAGAGAGATGGCAAGAAAGTGAGAAATGATGCCTTGGGAGGGGGTGGAATGTCCTGCCTCAAACCTTTCTCCATTCTCCACAGGGGTTTCAGAAAAACACACACAGGCGCACAGCATGGGATTCAAGCCTAGGAGTTCCGATGTCATATTTGGGTTTACCTGAGGAGGGCCAGCCATTTAGCCACAGCCTCCTACTGGACCCCCGCCCAGGATGTTTCTTCCCTCTGCTCAGCCTCCTGATTCTTGTAACCACCAGTAATTCTGAAACTATGGTACACCCTCCAAGTTTAAAAGGATTCAAGTATGATCATAAAAGCAGATCGACAATGAAAGGAATGTGTTTAAAAAAAACAAAACAAGTAATAACCATTCATAATGTGAACACTCAATCGTCGAGACAAAGAGAATTAAAAAGTTGACAAGAAATACTAAAGCCTCATCTTAATTCATATTTATTTTCTGAATAAAACCGGCTTAAAACGGAGAATGTTTTCACAGAGCAAATCCCAGAAACCTTGTGCTGCCATCTAACGTTCCTTAGCGCCAACGATCGACAAGCAGCACCCCCACAGCACGGACAGCGCGCGTTGAATCGGCCCCAGGCAGCCCGCATGGTGGCGCCACCCATCTGGGACGAGAGATGGGCAGCAGTCCGAAAGGAGCCCCCTGCAAAGTGCCCCCGGGAAGGAGGTCTCGGCCTCGCGTTGTCCGTCGCGGGTGCGTCGCGGCGAGGCTCCGGGACGAGTCAGCAGTGGGAGTCTGTCCGGGTCCTCCTCGAGGTCCAGCTCTCCTGCGGGGTCGTCCTGCTTCCACTGGATTCCCGGCTGAAGGGTCGCAGGGAACTCGGCCGTCCTCGGTTCCACGGAGATGCAGTCGCTGGGAGAGTCTTCGGTTTTCAGAAAGAAGCTGAGCTCGGCCGTCCTCGGTTCCACGGAGATGCAGTCGCGGGGCGAGTCTTCGGTTTTCTGAAAGAAGCTGGGCAGCCGCCAACACGGAGCGGAAAGCAGGCCCCTCCCCGAGTCACGGCTGTCCAATGAGGGCTCTCCGAGCTTTGGAAAGTAGAGCAGAGGCCCCGCCCCACGGTCTTCTGCGCTCAGGATAGGCGGAGGCCGGGGCTCGGGCGACGCCTCTGCGGAATCCCAAGTCAGCATCGCGCCGCCCAGAAAACGCTGCTCCATCGCCTCAGCCCGGGGCCAGGAAGACGCGAGTCTCTGAGAGCGCTGAGCAGACAGAGCTGCCAGCGCTACAGCAGCCCGGGTATTTATGCTCTGGGGCCATGGGTGCCGCAGTGGGGGTGGGAGTCTGGGGCAACCCAGCATCGGAAAAGAAAACGGAGTGGATCCCAATTCAAGAAAATCAGTACACAAATTGAATACAATGAAATTCTAGTGAATACACACAGAACGCACACAGTGCATACACAAAAAATTGAAAATAAGTTTCTCTGTGCGTTTTACATTACGTGGAACGTTATGTGGTTTTGCTATTGTCCATATTTTTCATTTCCTCCGTAGTAACAACGTTCCATACTCTTGGCGTTTCAAGTTGTATAACTTGCAACGTTTTGGGTAATCATTCTTTAACCATTTGGTTTTGTCTAGTTTACTAGTTTACCGTTTTACACTTGACGCTTCCATTGGTGCATGTTCATCTTTTATTCATCTTTTACTACTAGCCATTGTTCTATCTCGACTATTTGATTTCTGTACTTTTCACGTTTCTCTTTGTACAACTCGGTATGATTTACGTTTTACTTGTTTGACCGTTTTGGATTTTGTGTGGATTTACTGCCTTGACCTTTTAACTTGTTAACACGTTTTCACACTTCCGTGTTCTATCCGTACTCCGTGTTTTCTCTCTGGATTCTCCGTTCCGGTTAACGTTTCGTGTTCCCCTTCACTTAGTCGTCCACGAGTTTCTATTTAACCGCTGCAAACTTGAGGACTAAGGTTTACTTCAGATACCACTTTGCCGTTTTCGTTTATCGGGGAGATCAGGCGACGAACCGGCTACCTTCATATGACTTTTGAACACAGAGTCACCGCTTAGCTAGGGGGGTATCTCGGCCTTTAGGGCGTTTTTCTCCAATGAGTCTCTGCTACAGCCTACGCTGTCCGGGGCCGCCCACTGCTCAGGGGGCGGAGCTAGCGGGCCGCAGTCCGGCTGCTGCAGTTCCAGGATCTCCCTGGTGGCGTCGCTCGTGCACAGAGCCGTGGGGCGTGGACGAAGCTTTTGGATCCGCGTTTTGTCCGGGAGCGTCCTGGCTGATTTCTGGTTTCTGGCACCGCCCGTACACTCCAGCACGACGTTTGTCGTCCGTGTGGGACCTGGAGGTCTCTGTGCGGTCCCTTGTCGGGCGTAGTCTTCATCTCCCAGGCACCGGGGGCTTTACGTGGGCGGCGACCCGTTTTACGCAGAGGTGAGGCTATGAACGCAGAGCAGCCGTTTTTCTGTCGGTACAGTTTTTCAGGGTGTTTTCACTGCCCGGCGTTTGCTCCACGGCAGCACCGAGCACCGACGGCTCTAGGGCCCGCAGGTACGCGGAGGGAACGCTTTGTGCCAGAAAGACCGTTGGTGGCCTCTGCGGGGACAGGGCGGTGCCTGAGCTCGCTGGGCCCCTGCCCGCTGCTTCCTCCCGTGGGTGTTCCTGGTCGCAGCGCTCAGCCCTCCCGGCCCAGGGGGTCTGGGTGGTCACACCGCTGGCGGGTCACACCTGCCCCTTCTCTTTACTTATTTCATTGTTTATCCCTATTTCCTTATAGAGTTAATATAAAATTCTCTTAAGTACATCAAACTGTGTTCCTACCGTGTGTGACATATCAATATTTTAAAGGGGATAGACATTGTGGGATGACTAAGCCGAGTTAACTCGCATGTGCACGACCTCAGTTGTCCTCATGTCTGTTGTGAAAACACTTCACAGCCCCGCATTGTACCAGAGCCCAGTGCGATGGTAGGTGCAGTCAGTATGTTGTACACTAGGCCTCGAGCTCCCTCCTCCTATCTCACTGAAATTTTGTGCCTACCTTCAACAACCAGTTCCCTGCCTAACCACCGAGTCTATGGTAGCAACCATCCTACCCTCTGCTGCTTTAACATTTTCACAACCCACACATGAGTGAGATCATACGGTGTGTGTCTCTCTGGGTCTGTCTCCTTTTACTTAACAGCTTGTCCTCTAGGTTCATCCTTAGTGTTGCAAATGACAGGATGCTTTGTGTATGGCCGAATAGTAGCTCACTGTGTGTATATACAGCGTATTTTACTACTTTCCTTCCTCTCAATTTTCTCTCCTTTCTTCTCATTTTGCCTGGTTGTATGTTCCCTAAATCTCAAGGTACTCCTAACTAGGTCTCTCCAGTAGCTGAGATAACTGCTGTGCACCACGGCATCTGGCTGCAGCATTGTTGTTAGCCAGTCATCATTGAAGTCGTCTAGGGTAGATTCCAAGTCTTGGCTACTATCTGCAATAAACGCGGGGCTGCACAAATCTCTTCAACACACCGATTTCATTTCCTTTGGATAAATACCAGTAGAGGGATCGTATGGCTCTTCTCCATGTCATATAGTCCTTCCATGAGTATTCGGTATTTCCAGTTTTCACCTCCCAGGGATCTATGTACAAGGAGACTTTCTTTCCCACAGTGAAGGTTTCCACCCCTCACACACTTCTCAACCTTTTATCAGCATTTGATGATAGTGAACCTATTTCTTTGGCTTCTATGACTCTCATTCTCCATAGTTTTCTTTGCATCAGGAGACAGACTATCTCAGTGTGCTGCGCTTCATCCTTTTTCTATTCCCAACTTCTGACGTGCTCCTGTTTGGAATATTTTCATCTAGTAAATATTTTGGAATAATTTGTATCGTTTGTGGAATCTAGATTATCAACCGTATGACAGAAAACAGAGATACACCCTAAAAGGTCATTTTGGGGGGGGTTGGAGGAGAAGAACCCCCATTCTTTTTTTTTGGAGAGGGCACGTGCGCTAGCCAGACAGACAGAGAGAGACAGAGAGATAGAAAGCGAGAAATCACCCCCAGGGGGATTGCCACGTCGCAATCCCTTCTCCTCCTTTCAATCCCTTCTCCTCCTTTCTCCTCTCGGGATCTTGGGCACGCACGCACACACGCCTGGTGTGAGTTTTAAGCCACCGAGTCAGGGAAGCGAACCGGGATCGACTATGTGGGAGTCCAGTGACATAGCCATTACGCTAACTGCTAGTTCCCTAAAAGGTCATTTGACAGGCCAGCCTTTGGCATACTGGTTCCCTCAGCAGACTGCATCATGGTCGACTGCCATTCCAGTCCCAGGGCTGGTGGCCTGAAACTCACTTTGGGAACATAGACATGCATGCCCAAGATCCCAGGAGGAAAAGGGGGAAGCAGGGGTCCGGCAGGTGGAATGAGGTCTAAGGTGTTGGAGTCCCACATGAACGACATAGTTGAAGTCCAAACTTGGAAGCTTGCTTTCTCATTTTCCCCCTCTCATTTTCTCTCTGCTTCGGGTCAAAATAAAAGAAATTAGTAGGAAAAAGAAAAGAAAAGAAAAGAATATAATTATTTCTAAAAAAGATTTTGTAGTGACCCGCAGGTGACATGGTTCTTGCCATAGGGCAGGCGCCACCACGCCCACGTGACATGGTTCTTGAGGCACTGGACACTCCCACGTGGTGGACCACAGCTTGAGTCCCTGACCTGGTAGCTTGCTTTCTCATTCTCTCTCTATCTCACACACACACACACACACACACACACACACACCGTCCCTCCCGGGTCAAATTAAAATAAATAAGTAAATAAATAAATAAGCTTTGTTCATTATTCTTGTTTTATTTTATTTGAGCAAAGAGAGAGAGGGAGAGGAAAAGTGAGAAAAAAATTCACCAGGTCCAGGACACGAACTGTAGTTGGCAATTTTGAAGTCCAACACGTTAACTACCACGTCACCTGACACACCAATAAATAATTCGTGAAAAAACAAAATAGAAGAAAAGGGATTGCCTTCTGGCCATCCTCATGAGGGTGATTTCTCATTTTCACTGTCACTGTCTCTGTCTCTCTCTCTCTACAGTGAATACATGTGACCTATCACAAAAACATCTAAGAATATTTTAAAAGGACTTGAGATAAATTTGATGTAAAAATTTAGTATTGACAAAAGGCAGTTAAAACCAGTAGGTGGTGGGAGCAGTTCCAAGCTGACACCAGAGAGAGAGAGTTCTGCATTAACCCCCAGGGCTGCAGGGACAAGAGACCGAAGGCAGGGAGAGGAGAGAGTGGAGCAGAGAAAGTGCTGCCAGAGGAGACAGGGAAAGCAGAAGGTGTAGGAGGCTGTAGCCAGGGTGACACAGAACACTGTTTTAAAGTAAATCTTGTACTTGAAGACTTACGTTCTTAAATAACAATTAAAAAGTGTGCTATAGTAAATACATGAACCAGGAACTTGCCATGCTTTCTCTCTGTCACGTATCATTTGCTGTGTACATTTCTAGGTCCTGTCCTTTCGATGGAACGAGAGACCTGGTGCTTAACCCCACCATCCCCAAAACACCTGGGTACACATGGCTGCAGGTGAAGGGGTCAAGCTGACATGGGATCTGCTGTAAGTCCTGCCACCTCCTGGGTGGAAACAGACAGGAAAAAGGCCTCCAGGAAATAACAACTTTATAATGGGATAGGTGCTGTCCAAAGACATACATATGTTCATTAGAAAGCTGTCAGGTAGAAGGTGCTACTTGTTTGTTTTTTTTTTTTTATATTTATTTCATGGTCATTTGATTATATATTTTTTTAATTTGACCAGAGAGAGATAGAGAGTGAGAAGGAAAACGAGGAAGCAAGACGCCAGTTACGAGACTTGAACCACGGTCCACCATGTAGCAGTTCAGCCACCATAAACACAATGCCACCTGCTGGCCCTGAAGGGTGCTGCTTGTATCTTGAGCAGTCCTATTAGAATTGTTAGAAATGTGGGGTGTCTGTCCACCTATGACCTGAATCACACCACAGAGTAAGTCCTGGGAAATCTGACAGCACTTGTCAGCAGGAGAGATTCTCAAGTCCGTGGATTTGGAGAGCAGGACGGGTTTAATCCAATCGTGGGCAGCCAGGGGACTAACGGTGCTTTCCTGCAGCCCGTGTGAAAAGTGTCAAGGCACGAACATTCTTGGCATCATCTGTCAAGAGAACCTGAATTTCTCCAAGCTGGCGTGATGGACTCCATGTCTGAAACGTGGGTGTTTAGATTTGGTTTTGATTGAATGGTTTTATTACCAACAATAACATCACTCAAATAAGATGATGACAGGAACCCCCAGGCTCAAGGAATTTCCCAGAGGTGTACTGAGGACACTGGTAAGGTAGATCCATGTGACGGTGTTTGAAGTTGCGTTTTTCCATTTTCTCCCCAGATCAGCTGAGCTCATTGATTTCTGGATTATCACACACTACTTCTTCCCAGGTAAGACTGGATAGAAGTCAAGTATGAAAGCAAAATATTACAAACGGTTCTGCAAAGAGCCTTCATTCCAAGGGGCCAGAAGTTGGCGTGGTGGTTTAGGCGACGGGAGTCCCACACGACTGACTGGCTCGAGTCCCAGAGCTGGCAGCTTACTTTCACACTTTCCTTCTCTCTCTCTGTCTCTCTCCAGTCAGCTGCAATGAAATAAAATAATGCCAATGAATAAAATTAAATAAGATAATTTTTTAAAAAGAGCCTTCATTCCAGAGATGAGCAAAATACTGAGATCAGAGTAACAGTGTTATTTGGAATCTCAGCAACTCACAAGACTGAAACAGGAGGAATGCCAGTGGACCACCTGGGCCACATACTGATATTATGCTTCAAAAATGATAGTAAAAGGAAAAGTGGAGAGGAAGAATAACCATATATGTTAAGGGTGTCTAAATCCAGTTCTGTAATAAAAGACCTTTTCTTTCTGTTACCTGTTTCCCTCTAGTAGAGTTAAAAGACTTAGTGACAGGCTGGCCCTACTTGAGAAGGCGTTTAGCAGATGTCCTGGGAGGGCAGCCCCCCACGGCAAACTCCTCATCTCTGTGAACTGGAGTCACCCTGCCCTTTCTGCATCCTAAGCTCCCACTCTGCTCATACCTGGAGAAAAATATTTCGGAACTGAATGCAGGAACCACTGGCTTCAGCTCCCTGGGCTCACCTGAGACGTTCCCCTTATGAGATCCTAGTTGGAGATGGTTCTGCTCCCATTCTCCAGACAGCAGGGTCCACTTACAGGACTTCTTTACATTTCTGATCTCAGGAGAGTTCCTATTTGTGTTTTTGAAGGCAGCTTTCCATGTACTGACTTAGTAAGTCCTGGGCATCTAAAACACAGCATGATACATATGTAACACGGTGAAAAGTCAGTGAACAATTCTGTAGTATGTGGGACCAGCAGAGGGTGTAATGGTGACTTCACTGGACTCCCACAGGTGGACTGTGGTTGGACTCCCAGAACCATAGTCTTAAACTCAAGCTGGGCACATGTAAGAGTATGCACAAAATCCGGGGAGGAGAGTGGAGGAGAATGGATTGCTGTGTGGCCATCCCCCCAGGGGTGCGATTTATCACTTTCTGTCTCTCTTTCAATGACTCTCTATGATTTGTAGCAAAATCTCTCAAAAGAAAAATACTGTATTATAAACCCGACATTTATTATAAGAGTAGATTTTAAAGGTTTTCACCAGCTAACATGAGAAAAATTAAAAATCGGGTGACGGGTAGATTAATGAGCTGGTTTGCGGTAATCGGTCACTATATACATATGCATATTTAGGAAGGGCTATAGGACAACTGTACCGCCAGGAACAGTGAGAGGAAGAGAAAGTAAGAAACATCCCCAGAAGGGATGACTACACTGTGACTCCTTGTTCTTCACTCCCCTTGTAGGTTTCTGGGTACGGAAGTGCTCGTTCTGGTTGATTTTGAAGCCCTAAAGTCCAGGTCGCAGCAGTGAGCCCTATGGGATCCAGGACCTTAACCTCCCTGCCTCCTGCTGGCCCAACAATACCTTCAAATATTTAAAACATCACATCATACGTGGTAAACACATTCAATGTCATTTGTTGATTATATTTCAATAAAGCTGAAATTTAAAAAATTTTTAAATATGACCGCTCTCTCAGCAATACTTTTGGTTTTTGAGAGGTCTTTGCTATAGTGTACATGCGTTGGCCAGAAAGACAGAGAGAGTCAGAGAGACAGAAAGTGAGAAATAACCCCAGGGGACATGGCCACGCCACAATCCCTCCTCCTACATTCTCCTCTCGGGACCTTGGACAGGCACACACACTTGTAAGGCGTGAGTTTAAGCCACCGGGTCCGGGACTCGAACTGCAGTCAACTATGTAGAAGTCCAGCGACACAGCCATTACGCGAACTGATGGTCCCTCTCTCAACAATATTTTTAAAGAGTTACTTATTTATGGGAAGCAGCAGTTAGCATAATGGCTATGTCGCTGGACTCCCACGTAGTCAACCGCAGTTCACGTCCCGGACCCGGTGGCTTAAAACTCACGCCGGGCGCGTGTGTGTGCATGCCCAAGATCCCCAGAGGAGAATGGAGGAGAAGGGATTGCGGCGTGACCATCCCCCCCGGGGAGTGATTTCTTGCTTTCTGTCTCTATGTCTCTCTCTGTCTGTCTGGCGAGCGCACATGCCCTATAGTGAAAACCTCTCCAAAAAAAAGAGTTATTTATTTAATTGTACTTATTATTATTTTTAATTTGATGAGAGAAAGAGAGAAAGGGGAAGCGAGAAAGCATTTCACCAGGTCCCGGATGTGAACCACAGTCACCTTTGTGGGAATCCATTGCCTTTAAGCACCACACCACCAGTTAAGCCCTCTCAGCGAAACTCAAGTACACATTATTATTAACGATAATCATGCTATACAACGAACGTCCGGAGTTTACCCATCCCTTCTTTTTTTTTTCCATTTGTTATAGGCTGCATGACCTCGCTAGAGAGACACGGAGATGCTGTTTCTCAGTCCCACACACATCATGTCTGGAGGGAATTGCAAACAACAGCTCTCATCACATCTTGGGCCACAGAGTGATATTTTGGAGGTTTTACTGACAAAAATGTCCTCGTTAGTGTGGCTATTCAGTTAGAACCTGTGAAATAGTATTTTAAAATGTTGATATGTAAAGCTTTTTCATTTTCTCTTTTAGCCTCTATTTTTCATAAAATTTATTTTAAAAATACATATTGGAAATTAAAGTTCAGAGTCTAGTGATTTTTAAATTTCCTTCTCAACTTTTTCTGTCATTGATAACAATCCTAACATTTCATGAGAGGGCCATTTAGGGATGAGGACAATGAAATACTCCTTGAAGTTAGTGAGAGGATAGCACTCCTCTAGAAACCCTCTTGCCAATAAAATCTGATAGAACTTGGAATATATCAAGAGTTCTACAATTCTTTATTAGCAATGCTAAAACCCAAAGTGTTCTCCAGACCTATAGATTGACATGTAAATTGGATTACAAACATTATTTGGCAGCAAATGTAATCCGATTTGACTTGTTGCTAGAGATTCAAGCCTTTTAACAGTGCAACCTGCATAAATGTGCGTGGGGTCCATTGGTTACTGGACGCTGTCCTCTGTTGCCTTTAGAAGGGATGTGTTACATCAACACAGGAAGTTTCGCAATTGCATCCTGCTTGGCGGGGCGGGGAGGAAACTTCACGCTGGGCTGTTACAGAATCACTGGCCTCAGCTCATGCAGTTCAGGAACCGCCTAACACTGTGGTAGTGTTAGGGATGCAACAGGGTTTGGGGCTGAGGAACAGCTCGACATCCTGCAGGGGGAGGACAGCCCCAGCGGCGGCCAGGACTGACCAGGATGGCCTCCAGGCTCAGCTGCTGTGTACTCCTCCGACATCGGATACCCCCGTAAAAACCTGGGCTGAGACTGGGCTGTATGGACTGCGCCTCCCGCTGTCATAGGAGCGAGAAGTAGCCAGAATCTGACTGACCTGCTGAGTTTCCAGTCCACACCCACCAGAGACAGTGAGGCGGAGCCAGGAGCAGGAACAACTTGTTGGTGTTAGGGAGCTTGACCCCTGGGAGCCCAAAGGAGCCAGAACTGCAGATCCAGCGTCTGTGCTCCGGGTGGGCTCAAATGCACCCTCGGGCTTGGTCCCCTGATGCTGCCTGTGCCTGAGGCCAGCGCTGGTGGTGAGGGGGCCCAGTGCTGCAGGGGAGTCCTGGAGGCCTGGATCCAGACTGTCTGCTCCCTTATTTGGCTGGTCCCTGGGAGCAGATCCCTCCAGGCCCTTGCCTTGCAAAGTGAGCCTGGAGTGCCTAGGTACAGCTACTTTCCTAGATCCTTATTTTTCTATATTTGTAAGTTTTCCATTGATGGTGTTTGGTGCTGAAGAGGATTTTAGCCCACAGTGGGGTGAAGAGGGCCCTTAGAGCCATGTCCTTTGTAACTTTCACCAAACTCTGAAAATAAAAATGGGGAGTAAAGAAAAAAAGTAGCAAGCTGGAGGAGACCTTGGTATTTGACTGAACAAAGGATCTAAAACAGGATAAGAGGGGACCCTGGGGAGGAGACCTGGCCTGCTTGCCTCCCTTGGCACTGACCAGCTGTGGCCAGGGAGCCCGCAGCTCCTTTCTTGTCCTCCTATTCTTCCTGTGACAGGGAAGCACAAACCGCATGTTCTCACCCTAGAGAGAGCACCGTCCTTGACCTCTGTCAGCCTTACAGTATCTGTCTGCACCGTGGATTTGCATTCAGTGTTGTAAAAAGCTACTTATGCATGGCGACTGCAGGACTGGGGCAGGATCCCATTCCAAAGCAGGATCTGAGGAGGGAACTGGCTCTGTGTGGGATTCAGAGATGACCCTTCAGGACAGGAATTTTCAATGGGAAGAGCAGAGGGTGAGTGATGAAGGTACAGCTTGTTCTGAGCCGCCTATTACTGTGTGTGTGTGTGTGTTCCAGGCCTTATCCTGCTTTGAAGGAGAGCCCTCCCAAGTAACATTGAATTCATTTGAATCTCTGACCAAAGGAGTTGCAGCAGTGTTGTGTGAGAGTTGATCAGAATCAAAATGGAGTGATTTGCATTAATCCTTACTAAACCACACTGGGAGGGCCATGAAAGAGGTAATTCTCACACTAGCTGCCTGACAACAGAAACTGGTGTGGAGAGAACTCTTCCAGAATCCCAGCCCTGTACTAGACCACTGCAGCCTGCATTCTGCAGGGACATCTGCCCAGACCCACCTCAGGGTGCTTCCACGCTTCCTGATCCTGGTAGCGGAGAATACTCGTCCTGAGACAACTAGAATAGTCTTCTCTGGGACCAGCAGTTAGCATAAGAGCTATGTCACTGAACTCTCATGTAGTCGACCGTGGTTCGAGTCCCCAACACGGTGGCTTAAACTCACTCCAGGAGCATGTGCGTGGGTGCCCAAGATTCCAAGAGGAGAATGGAAGAGAAGGGATTGTGGTCTGGCCTTCCCCCCTGGGGGGTGATTTCTCGCTTTCTGTCTCTCTGTCTCTGTGTTTCTGGCGAGCACACGTGTCCTATAGCAAAAACCTCTCTCTATAAAAAAAAAAAAAAAGTAAGTAAAAGAATAATCCCCTGCCCCACTTCACCTCGCATAAGAGGTTTTTACTTAGAAACCTGTCTGAGGACATTAAGACCTTTGTGAACATACTGGGAATTACACTCATCTAGGATGTTCCCTGGGGCAGCCTCAGACATAGGCCCAAATCATGTTCTTTATGCTTTACAGATTTTGTCTCAGTTTTTCCTCTCTTCTCGCTCTTTCTCTTTTTTAGAATTACTGTATTTACATTGATTCCTCATTTTTAAGAAAGAATTCTTTATTCATTCAATTCAATTTGTTATTATTGTTTTTATTTTGACGAGAGAGAGACACAGAGAGAGAAAGGGAACACGAGAAAGGAAGCCACCAGGACCAGGACTTGAACCACAGTCAGCCATGTGAGATTGCAGTGGACTTTAGCCCCCACACCACCTGCCAGCTCCATCATTATTCTTTTTTTAAGAGGTTTTTGCCTTAGAGTATGTGCACTTGATGCAGAGAGGGAGAGACAGAGACTGTGAGGGAGAAATTAAGAAATCACCCCCAGGTAAAATGGCCATGCCACAATCTCTTCTCCATTTTCTTCCTGGGACCTTGGGCGCCCTCCCACATGCACCCAGCGTGATTTTTCAAGCCACCTGGTTTGAGACTCAAATTGTGCTTGGCCCTCAGGGAGCCCAGCAACATAACCAGTACACCGTCTCCTGGCCTCTCAATATTACTTGTCGGTGTGATTAGAAAGGGACAGAGAAAGAGGGGACCAGCATGTGGCATGGTGGTAAAGTCACTGCACACTCCCACATGGCTGGCCATGGTTTGAGTCCTGGACCTGGTGGCTTGCTTTCTCTCTTTCTCTCTTTCTCTCTCTCTTTCTTTCTCTGTCTCTCTCTGGTCAACGTGAAATAAAAAAAGAAAGAAAGAAAATTAAATTAATTATTGTTTTAAAAAAAAGGAAAAAGAGACA
>AAPY01535296.1:0-11882 GCA_000181375.1 Tupaia belangeri
TTTACTATTGTATTTAATAGATGAAAAGTAGTATGCTGACAACCTTTACTTTGCAATTATTTCTTAACTCATGAGGCTGTATATATTTCTGTATTTGATAGATATTGAAGTTCTATTGCAAATTTCCTGTGCTATATCTTTTCTTCAGTATTGTGAGTCTAAAGGGTTTTTATTCTTGTTTTTGGCTGCATTCCTTAAACTCATAAGAATTTGAGCTATTATTTTCCATTTAATTTATTTTTATTTTTATTTATTTTTTTATTTTTTATTTTTCATTTCATTTTCTTCCATACATTCAATCACATTAATATTTATCTTACAAAATAGATATTTCAGCAGGTGAACACCTCTCCCCAGCACCGTCGATAAAACCACAAAACATCTTCAACAGATAATACCACACCTCTTTGTGCCATTAATGCTTTTGCTCCCTGTCTCTCCCCCATTCATTTAATTTTTTAATGTAAGTATCAAAGTCATTTGGGAGGAATGTTTGAAAGTCTTTAAATTGTTTCCAAATCATTATATTTGGGGTCAGCATTTGGCATGGTGGTTAAGACACCAGACTCCCACATGACCCACTGGAATTTGAGTATCAGACCTGGCAGTTTTAAACTCATGCTGGACACACATGTATATCTACTATCCTGGTAGGAGAATGGAGGAGAGGGGATTTGTGGAATGGTAGGAATGGCCATCCCCTTTGAGATAATTTCGCACTTTCCGTTATCTCTGTCTGTCTTTCCTTTTCTTCTGATGAGTGGATGCACCCTATAGCAAGAGGGAGAACATACCAAACAGACCAACAAACAATTTATAGGTAACCCTGGGGTGTAGTGCAGTGCCAGATAATTTTTATTTCACAAGTTCCTCCTTGCTTTAGCTTTTTCAGATAATGTGCACATATTCACAACTTTTGTGAGAACAGAAAGGTAATTAAAGCATGTGAAAACTTTGTTATTTAGATCTTGTGCCATAATGGTAAAGGCAGAGGGCAATAAAATAAGTATTTATAATTTATGAGTAATGCCGTCAGGAACAAATCATACATGCATTTAAAAAATAATTTTAAATTTAATTTTATAATTATTACTATTTTAAAATTTTCTACAGTACATGTGTACACAACAGAGAGAGAAAGAGAGAGAGAAAGTGAGAAAGCAAGCTATGAGGAACAGGACTTGAATCACAGTCGGCCATGTGAGAGCCCAGTACCTTAGCTATCATGTTACCTGCTGGCCCTAGAATTTTGTTTTTCATGTGCAGAATTTTATTCAATAAAAAAGAACAGAATTATCATGGTAAGTGAAGGATTTTATCAAATACAGCTTACAGAAGCCTTTGTATGATAAATGAAGATACAATAGAACTAGAAATAGGATGTACCTACTAGATTTGTTAAAAAAAAAAAGATAAGAAAATAAAAGCCTAAGAATAAAAAACAAAAAGCTACAGGACCAGCAAGTGGCATGCTAGTTAAGGGCACTGGACTCCCAGAAGGCCAACTGTGGTTTGAGTTCCGGACTTGGTGGCTTGCTTTCTCACTTTGCTTCTCTCTCTCTCTCTCTCTCTCTTACTCTGTCTCTCTCTTCAAACTAAAATAAATAAAGTTAAATAAAATAATTTAAAAAAACTCAAAAAATTGCAACAAAACCATGGGAGAAAGGGACTCTTAGAAAAATAAATTTGGAACAGCTAAAGAAAAAAAAGTATTGTACTGTTTCATGTAAAACATTGTCAGGACCAGCCAGTGTCATAATAGGGTAGCCAAATCCTTTATGCCACTTGCACAGTTGGAGTCCTGGACCATGCAACTTGAAAAACATCCTGGGTAAATGTGTGTGCATGACCAAAATCCTGAGGGAATGAAGGGATGGAGGCATGGCTGTTCACCCAGAGAATGCTTTCTCTCTCACTCACTTGCTCTCTATGCCAAATGCACATGTCCTACAGCAAAATTAAATAAATAAATAAAGATGACCCCAGTAGGCCACAGTGAGATGCATGTATGTGTGTGTTTTTGCATATGTTGCATGTGTGTGTGTGTTTATGTGTGTGTGTGTGTGTGTGTGTGTGTGTGTGTGTTCAGGCATTTAAAGAAGATCTTCTTTCAGAGTAATGGGACTCAGGCTCATGTTTTCCTAAAGGTGGCTCATAATATAAAGACTACAACTCAAGGTAACAGAAGAAAATACAGATTGTTGCATTTCTATTTATGGGACACCTCTGAAGACAAGTTTATACACTGCAGATGCATAAATGTCTACACAGAGAGCATCCATGTGGTTTTGAGTTTCAGCAACAGCAGGCCTTTTTGTTCATTCGAGCTCACTCATTCTCTCTCTTCCCATGTGACTCTTGCTCATTTCCTTGCTATACTAAATTTCTTGTTCACCTTGAAGATCTGAAAGCTGGAAATCCCTCAAGGTCTTTGCCTTGGCCATTTTCCCACCTTGAACACTCCTCAGATAATGCTGTGACTCCTGCCCTGTCTTTATTATGGTCTCTGTTCAATTTTCAGCTTGTCTGCTAGTCTTGTCTGAAATCCCAGTAAGAAAATAAAAATAACACCGCATCCTTTCTTTTCTTCTTACCTTCTCTCTCTCTCTCTCTTTTTAAATTAAAGAATTATTTATTTTAAGTTTATTATCATCATTTTTTTAGAGGTTTCATTATAGGGCAGAGAAAGAGACAGAGAGAGTGAGAAGGAAAGTGAGAAATCACTTCCCAGGGGGAATGGCCATGCTGTAATGCCTTCTCTGCCATGCTCCTCTTGGGATTTTGAGCATGCATGTACACGCACCTGGCATGGGTTTGAAGCCACTGGGTCTGGGACTCAAACTGCATTCATTCATGTGGGATTCCAGTGACATAACCCCTATGTCATCTACTGGCCCCTCATTATTATTATTTTAAAATATGTGACAGGGAACAGAGAGAGAGAGAGAGAGAGAGAGAGAGAAAGCCACCAGGTCCTGGACTTGAACTACAGATGGCCATATAGTAATCCAACACCTTAACCAAAACACCACCTGGTGGCCCTTTACCTTCTCTCCTTATAGTCATAGGATTCATCACCATTTGAGATACTATTATGGAATCTTTCAGTTTGTGTAATAGAGTGCAGACATTTGATATATATTGTGTGGTGACATAAATGCCTCTCTTTCATGGTCTAGCTTGCGTTGCTTAGCAGTAAATCTTTCATATTCACTCACTTTCTTTGTTTTATAACTTTGTTCACTCATTGTCTAAATAGTGCCTAAACCATGCCAAAATTTAATTTATATTTCTCAAGTGTATGATGTATTTTTCATTAAAACTGTAGCATACATGTCCTTGGGGAAAAGCTGAGCAAGACAGGAATTTATTTATTTATATAATTACTGTTTAATACATTTGATTGATATACATAATTTAGCTTGTTGAAAGCATTTACTCAACATGAAATATATCTCAGACTGGTCCAGTTGAGAATATTCTACATGTTATCATCAACAGGTTATAGACCATTTCTGTATCCCACAATAGGTTATAAACCATTTCTTTGTCCCTCTATTTTTCCCCCTAATTTTCTCCCTTACACTCTTCCTCTATACCACCCTCCTTCCACATTGTATCCAGTGTCCATAACTATTTTCTTTTTTTTGTTACTTCTTTTTTTTCACCTTTTTAATTTTATTTTATTAAATTTATTTATTTATTTTTGTATATACATTCAATCACATTGTTTAGTTTACAATGTGAGCATTTCAATATGTGAACATTTCTCCCCAGTCCCATTGATCAAAATATCTTCAACCGATAACACCACACCTCCCCATCCCGTCAATGCTCTAACTCTGTATCCCTTCTCCAAATGTCCCTCGTTGGGTCCCACTCCTCCACATACACCTCATCTGACATTCACACCCATCTCTTGTGTTTGTTCAACAGTTAGTCAATCAGTTTCAGTCATAGAGTGCAGACATTCGGTTTATGTTAAGTGGGGACAATGTATCCTTCTATCTTTCATTCTCTACCATAGAATTTGGACATACAATATATATTAAGTGGAGACATACAGTGTCTCTCTTTCATAGACTGACTTGCTTCACTCAACAATCTTCCATGTTCATCCACTTTCTATCAAATGCCAGGGTTTGTTTTTTTATGGCTAAATAGTATTACATGCAGTATATGTGCCACACTTTTTCAATCCATTCATCTGTTCATGGATATTTGGGGTGGTTCCTTGTCTTAGCAATTGTGAATTATTGCACAGTAAACATAGATATGCATTATCCTGTCCTTTGGGTAGATAGCCAGAAGTGGAATTGTTTGATCATATGGTAGTTGTATTTGTAGGTCTTTGAGGTCACTCCATATTGTTTTCCACAGACAGGAATTTCTAATCAGAGAAGGCCTAAAGGGGTCAGAGCCACACACAAAATAAATAAATAAAGTTCCTGAGTTCAGAATAGAAATGATAGCATCTGTGACAGGTAAGTGATGTATATTTACATCAAATCCTTTTTCTTTTCTTTTTTTGGTAGTCACATCAACTTTATGAACCTGGGAATGATACATAAATTTCATAATTCCTTCTTCTGGGACTTTCAGAGGCACAAGAATTGTAGTCCCTCATATTTGGGCTTTTCCTCTTCATGCACCTGATCACTGTGTGTGGAAACCTGCTCATCATCCTGGCCATCATTTCAGACTCCCACATGCACATGCCCATGTACTTCTTCCTCTCCAACCTGTCCTTTGCTGACATCTGTTTTTTTCTCCACCACCATTCCAGAGATGTTGCTGAATATCCAGACACAGAGAAATGTCATCACCTATTCAGACTGTATCACCCAGATGAACTTATTTCCTACTTTTTGCAGGATTGGACATCTTTCTGTTCACTGTGATGACCTATGACCAGTATGTGGCCATTTGTCACCCCCTGCACTACAGTCATTATGAACCCCTGGCTCCATGTGATGCTGGTCCTTATAACCTGTGTCATGAGTGTCCTGAATTCCTTGTTACATAACTTAATGGCATCACAGCTGTCCTTTTGTATAGATTTTGAAGTCCCCAGTTTTTCTGTGAACTTAATAAGGTGATCCACCTTCCCTGTTCTGATAATTTTCTTAATAACATGGCTATATATTTTACATTAGAGATGGTGGTGGAACCTTTTCTGATACCCTTTATTCTTATTCTAAGATAGTTTCCTCTATACAAAGAATCTCATCTGCTCAGAGGAAATATAAAGCATTTTCCACCTGTGTCTATCACCTCTCATTTGTGTCCTTATTTTTATTTTACAAGTGTTGGTGTGTACCTTAGTGCTAGTGCTACTCACAGTTCACACTCAAGGGCAATAGCCTCAGTGATGTACACTGTGGTCACACCCATGCTGAACCCCTTCATGTACAGTCTGAGGAATAAAAACATAAAGAGGTCTCTGAAACAATTACAGGAAAACAATACTCAGGCCATTTTTCAAGGATATATGGAATTGAAGGAATATAACTCTCAGACTCAGAAATTGCAGTTCTTTAATAAAATAGAAGTAGAATTTCATCCATCTTTTTACTTTAGTTTCAATTGATTCGATCTCAGGTTTTTATACAATTTCAGTTATTCTTTTATAAAGCAATTTGCTCTCTCTGTATCCAGTGGGTTTTTCCCATTGTTAGTTACCTGCTTTCCCATATTTATTGTCAAAATGCAAATAGGAAAAATTTGGAGATTCCCGTATTTCTCATATAGGTTGAGCATCCCTTACTCAAAAATCCAAAATCCACAATCCAAAATGTTCCGAGACCAGCAGTTAGCGTAATGGCTATGTCGCTGGACTCCCACGTAGTCGACCGTGGCTCGAGTCCCGGATGCGGTGGCTTAACCTCACCCCGGACATGCCCAGGATCTGGAGAGGAGAATGGAGGAGAAGGAATTGTGGCATGGCCATCCCCCCTGGGGGGTGATTTCTTGCGTTCTCTCTCTCTGTCTCTGTCTGTCTGTCTGGCGAGCGCATGCGCCCTATAGCAAAAACCTCTCAAAAAAAAAAAAAAGTTCCAAAATCTAAGGCTTTCTGAGCAAACATGCCATACTGACCCAGAAATTATCAAATAAAGACCCAAAGAGATACTGGAAGGTATAACTCCCTAGAGATGGATCAAATCGACCCACTGAATTTTTCACGTATACTTATTTCACAAAGCCTAACTCCCCTGCATATCAGCTGCACATGCAGTCTCTCAGAATAGCTTGATTATCCTATAAAAAATACCTTTTCCCTGTTGGTGGGTGGAAGAGGCACCTCCAGCTTCAGACCCCAAGGTGCTCTTTCTCTCAATAAACTTTCCTTTTTTATTTAAGAGGGAGATTTTGGAGGGTGGGAAATGGGGGAGAGTGAGAGAAAAGGAATCATGGAAAAATAGAGAAGTAAGATATTTAAGGGACACAGAAATGGGTGATTGTGTTGATAATGTGTATGAAATCAACTGCATTGGTGTTAGGTTTATTCATGTTGAGTAAATTCACTTTACAAGCTATAGTGATTGAATGTATAAAAATTTTAAAAATTAATAACTATATTTTGTTTAAAAAGAGAGATTTTTAGAGAGGCAAAGCGTTAATGGGACAAATAAATGTGGTATTACCTGTTGAAGATAATTTTATAATTTTGTCAGCTGGACTAGGGAGAAATGTTCACATGTTGAAATATTCACTTTGTAAGCTAAATAACGTGATGGAATGTATAAAATAAAATAAAATTTAAAAAAATAATAAAAATAAATAAATAAATAAAATGAAAAAAAGAGAGATTTTTGCTATAGGATATGTGCACTCACCAGAGAGATGAAGAAAAAGTGAGAAATCACCTCCCAGTGGGAATGGTTATGCTACAATCCCTTTTCCTCCATTCTCCTTCTGGAACTTTCCTATTTTTTCTTGAGATGATGTCTCTTGAGTCTTACTCTGAATGTGACAATCAGGTCTTTCAAACCTTTTGAACTCTACTTCTACAATGAAGAATGAAGGTGTTTTGTGTTTTGCTTTATTTTGTGTTTTATATTTGTTTGTTTGTTCGGTTTGTTAGAGGGTATATGAGCTTTTCAGAGAGAGACTGAAAGACACAGAGAGAGGAGAGGAGAAATCACTCCCCATAGGGAATGGTCATGTCCCAATTTATTCTCCTCAATCTTCTGTTTCTTTCAGGATCTTGAACATATGGGCCAGAGTATTTACCAAACTGCCAGTTCTGGGACTCAAATTGCACAGTTGGTCATGTGGAGACAGCTGCCTTAATCAGAAAGCCATGAAACTGGTCCGAAGAAGGAAGTTCTTAATAGAAGGACATCACCAAATGAACTTGTGTAAAACTTAAATTAGACTCTTCCCTTCTTTCTTCTTTCTTTTTAAAATTTGCTCTAGGGTCTGTGTGCTTACTGGAGAAAGAGAGAGAGAAAGTGAGACTGTACCATACTGGGGGGTGAGGGGGTGATGACACTACAATTACTACTCCTCCATTCCCCTCTCAAGATTTTGGGCATGTGTACATGCACATGATCCAGTAATTTTATTATTATTATTTTTACATTTTTATTCTTTTTAGGAAGGAAGTAAGGAGAACAGGCAGAAACATAGGTTTATGGTTGATTTTTGAAGGTGGCTTACTTGGTCCCAGAGATTCTTGATTCTGATGTCTGTTTCAGAAACAATCTACAATGAATTAGCATATACATAGCTCCAATCTAACTTTTCAAATCAATACTTGTGACAAAAGCTCACAGGTCTGAGAGATTATACAAGTAACTTAAAGCTATCATAACCATAATTCATTCTTTAAGAGACTTTCTCCTGAGTGAGTAGTGCAAAACTTGTTTAATATGAAGTCTTTTGATGAGGTCAGAATTCATTGCTGAAGTCCCACTAACTTGATTCTTATCATTGTCATCCCAATTTCCTGGGAAGAAAAGTTAATAAAGATGTGCAGCATTATTGGCCATAGTAAAAATACCAGATATCTACATATTAAGGTCAGTTTCATAGTGCATCTTATTTTAGTGAAAATCCTTACCCCAAAACTGAGAATGGTCTATTTCTGTGTCAACTTAATGCAAGGGGAATTGAGAAATGACATTGACAAAATACTACAACCAGACAAAAGCAAAATTATTGAGTAGAGTCTCTCTCCTTTTTTTTTTTTTTTGCCATAGGATGTGTACACTTGCCAAAGAGATGGAGAGACAAAAACAGACAAAGTGAGAAATCACACCCCAGAGTGGAGATGGCCACACTGCAATCCCAACTATAATTATTGGTTAATGACACTCATAATATTAGCAGAAAAAGAAATGAAAGTAAAGGAAATATGTAGTAAAAGACAGTGAAGGAAAATCTATATAAATTTTTTAAGCCACTGTATTTGGGACTCTAACTGAATGCTCTATTAGTCATGTAGGATCCAGTCTCCTTAACCACCATGACACTTGGCTATAAAACACCAAGTTCATGTTAAGGTGAATAAAACACCAAGTTCATGTTAAAGTGAATAAAAATAAAAACAAAAATAAAAATATTTCAATATATCTGTAGAAACAAAACAAACATGCATGTGGCATGGTGTATAAGGCACTGGACTCCCACACAGTTAACCATGGTTCAAATCCTAGACCTGACAGTCTGATTTCTCATCTACTTTCTCTCTCTCTCTCTCTCTCTCTCTCTCTCTCTCTCCTGAGTACACATGCCCTGTAGCAACTTTAAATAATAATAATTAATAAAAATTTTAAAAACATTATGATGAGGGAATAAATGATATCTCCTAACTTAGAATATAGGTATAAAATTCTTGGCAAAGGTTTCATGAAGCTAAGAAATGAAGTGCTTGTAGTTTTAAGAAACATACCCCCCCCCCCATATTTTAAGAAGAAAATCACGAATTTCTGGTGTGTATCAGAGATAACCACAAAGAAATGCTTTGAACACACAAGAGTCCTTACAAGACTTTGGAGAAAGGTAATTTAAAGGTGAACTAAGCTGTCAGTAAAGCCGGCCAGCAGGTCTGCAGGCATTTTGAAATTAAGAGGCCTCTAAGAACAAAACTGATCAAGTGCTGAGTCATGGGAAGATTAGTCTGAGGAATGGTCAGATCTTTTAGATCTTTTATATATATTATATATGTTTAGTATTATACGTACACATATATAATATATTATATCATCTTCTCTGATCATGATGAGATTAAACCTGATTTTAATTTGAAGAGAAATCCTCAAAAATACAAATATGTGGAAACTAACCTACTCCTGAATGATGTCACAACTACTGAAGAAATAAAGACTCATAAATGAAGAGATTAATGGAATCCAATGACAATGAGGACATGAGATTCCATTAACTTTGGGACACTGAAAAAGCAGTCAGAAGAGGGAAGTTCATACTAATTAGTGCACATAAGTAGAAAACAAAAAGAAAAAAATGTATCACCTAACATCATGCCTCAGAGAACTAGAAAAGCAAAAGCAATAAAACTCCAAAAACTCGAGGATAAAGGAAATGATAAAAACACAAGCAGAAATAAATGAAATAGGAAATAATTAATTAACTATACAGAAAACAAATAAAAGTAAAAGCTGGTTCTTTGAAAAGATAAACAAAATCAGTATACCTCTAGCAAGACTTATTAAGAAGAGAGGAAGGAGCCAGATGAATCCAATCTGCAATGAAGCAGCCGATATAACAACAGATGTAGTAGAAATAGCAAACATTGGGGGGACCAGCAGTTAGCATAATGGCTATGTCACTGGTCTCCCATGTACTTGACCATGGTTTGAATCCTGGACCCTGTGGCTTAAACTCATGCTGGGCACGTGTGTGAGTGTGCCCAGGATCCCGAGAGGAGAATGGAGGAGAAGATATCACGGCGTGACCAACTCCCTTGGGGGGTGATTTCTCGCTTTCTGTCTCTCTGTCTCTCTCTTGTCTTTCGGGTGAGTGCACACGCCCTATAGAAAAAACCTCTCCAAAAAAAAAAAAGAAAAGAAAAGAAAAGAAAAGAAAAGAAAGAAAGAAATACCAAACATTGGGACCAGCAGTTGGCATAATGGCTATGCTTCTTGACTCCCATGCAGTTGACCATGGTTCGAGTCCTGGGACCTGGTGGCTTAAACTCACGCCAGGCACATGTGTGTGTGTGCCCAAGATCCCGAGAGGAGAATGCAGGGAAAAATATTCTGGCATGGCCATCTCCCCTGGGTAATGATTTTTTCTTTCTTTCTGTCTCTCTCTGTCTTTCTGGTGAGCACACACGTTCTATTGCAACAATCTCTCTCCCCAAAAAACAAAACAAAACAAAACAAAAAAACATTAGCTGATCTTATGAACAACCATATGCCAAAAAAAACCAAGAAAATCTGGATGAGATGGACAAATTTCTGGACACACATACTCTACCAAGATTGAGCCAGAAGGATATAGAAAGTCTGAATAGGCCCATAACAAGCAAGGAGCTAGAATCAGTAATAAATAACTTCTTAACAACAACAACAAAAAGACCAGACCCCGATAGCTTCATCTCTAAATTCTACAAAAATTTCAAAGAAGAGTTAACTCTCATTATGCTCTAGTTATTTCTAAAGATGCAAAGGGGTCAATCTCTCTTTAATTCACTCTATGAAGCCTTCATCACCCTTATGCTTAAAACAGAAAATGACAAGATAAGGAAGGGAAGCTATAGACCAATGTCTCTGATAAATATAGACAAAAAGAATCCCAACAAGATACTAGCATATCACATCCAATGACTTATAAAAAAGATTATACATCATAATCAGGTAGATTTTACTCCAGGAGTGCAAGGTTGGTTCAATGTATGCAAAACCATAAATGTAATACACCATATTAACAGGAAGAAAGATCAAAACCATATGATTATATCAATTGATGCAGAGCATTTGATAAGATACAACATCCCTTCACACTCAAGACTCTCAACAAAATCAACATAGAAGGGTCATTACTCAACAAAATAAAAGCTATCTATGAAAAACCCATAGCGAACATCATCCTGAATGGAGAAAAGCTGAAAGCTTTTCCACTAAAAACTGTTACAAGACAAGAATGCCCACTTTATCCACTCCTTTTCAATGTAGTACTGGAAGTCCTCACCATCACAATCAGAAAAGAGGAAAAAATAAAATGCATTCAAATATAAAAAGAAGAGGTGAAATTCTCTTTATTTGCAGATGACATGATAGTGTGCATAGGAAACCCAATGACATCCATGAAAAAATTCCTGAAAAAGTAATACACAAATACAGTAAAGTTGCAGAATACAAAATCAACATACAGAAATTCATAGCATTTCTATATATGAACAGCAGGCAGAATGAGATAGAATTGCAAAAGTAATTCCATTTACCATAGCCACAAATGTATAACATTCCTAGGAATAAATCTAACCGAAGAAGTTAAAGACCTCCACAAGGAAAAGTATGAGAAGCTGAAAATAGAAATAGAAAATGACACAAAAAAGAGGAAGGACATCCCATGTTCCTAGATTGGAAGAATTAATATACTCAACATGGCAATTCTACCCAAATTAATCTACAAATTTAATGCAATCCCAAAGTATCAGACATATTCTTCACAGATGTAGAAAAGACAATCATAAAATTTGTCTAGAATTATAAATGACCTCATATTGCCAAAGCAGTCCTGCAAAAGAAGAGTGGAATGGGTGGCATCTCACTCCCAGACCCAAAAATATACTACAAAGCTCTGGTCATCAAAACAGCATGGTGGGAACCAGCAGTTAGCGTAATGGCTATGTCGCTGGACTTCCACATAGTCGACCGCGGTTCGTGTCCCGGACCCGGTGGCTTAAAACTCAC